>OVBA01005135.1:0-20912 GCA_900406435.1 Lepidium aucheri
ACTAATGGCAAAGATTAACAATTTGTTATCTACTTCACGTGTACTAATCTTCAAGCTTTACTTGCTCCTCTACACACACACACACAAAAACAAACAATCAAACATCATATACCATAGATAAGAGACATGAAATAATCAAAACTGTTGTATTGAAAAACTTACTCTGTAGTTTTTCTTGTGGCCTCAGTAGTAAAAGTAAATCATCAAAGGCCTTCGACGTGCATTTCTCGAATTTTCTATAGCATGATACCAAAATGAAACAAAATTGGTGAATCTTTCACACAATATACAACCTATCCGTCACTGCAGAATGGGAAAACAAAAACATAGAGCATACTTCAGCGAAAGCACTTGCGGATGATTCAATAACATCATCTTCTAAAGCATCAACATTAATCATGGTGGGAACAAGCTGACACGGTACCGGAGGTACCGTAACTGCTCTTACAGAAGCGGAGGTGCCTTCTTGATCTCCAGGTACTGCATTCAGATCAATCACAGCTTTCCTCCGTCGATTTCCTAGAGCTACTCTCACTTCTTGTGTGCTCATTTTCAGCTCAGAGTTACCAACCTTTGTACCTGTAAAACAAATCTGAATTACTCCTCAAAGTATTATACCAAAATTCAAACCATCAAACAAGAGAATCCTTTTTCCCTCAGCGATGAATCATCTTCTGATGTAATCTTACACATACTCTTCCAAAGAAAAAAAGGTATAATACTATTTTCCTATTTTCATCAAACAAGAGAATTCATAAACTCCGGGAATTACAATTTGTCACTCAATTAAACAAAAGAATCCTATTTTCCTGTAAAATATCAAAGAAGCAAATTGCAATTTCAAAAGCACTCAATTACAAAGCAAAAAGGTATAAAATCAAATAAATCCCAAATTTAGGGTTCGTAGATTTCCTGGAAAGAGCCCAAGTTAGGGTTCGTAGATTCCCCCAAAACTAACCTGAGAACTGAAAACTCTGATTTTCTTTCGCCGATTTCGATCTGGTTCTTGTGTTTTCGGCGAGAGAAATTGAGAGAGACGAAAGCGAGACGATAAAGAGAGAGAGAAAGCAGAACAATTCCTCTGTTTTTTTATTCTCTTTTGTATTTCTTTTACGGGCCAAAGAGAAGGAAACATGTCACCGTCTCTTAAATCAGAAAACGTTTCTTATTTAAGAAACGTTTCTAACCATTATAATTAAATTTTGATTTATTTTAAATCATAAATAATTCTAAGAAACCTACTAGAACCTTGCGATAATGTTGCTCTAATGCCACAAGCGACAAAAAAAAATAGTTATCCAATTATATTGATAAAAAAATACGTTGCAAAAAAAAGTATAGATTCCAAAGCTCTAAACTTTGAGAGTGAATATCCCAAATTAAACACAAAACAGAAAGAGAGATCTTTTATGATGAAAACTAAAGGAACAAAAGATTAAACTTTAACAATCTGGAAAATAAAAACTAAAACATTGCTAAAAAACAAACTCAAGAGAAACTACATCCTCTCAAATCAACCCCTCTAAACCATAGCCAAACCAGCCACAGCAGCAATCAAAAATCCACCACCAACAGTCAAACCAACCGCATCATTATGAGTTGCAGCTGGAACAGGAGCTGGACTTGGATTTGGACTTGGACTTGGACTTGGACTTGGAGCCGGAGAATCCTTTGGACTATCATCTTTATCAGATTTACGTTTAGACAAAACAACAATAGTAATCTTTTCTCCTTTAACGCAGTTACCAGGAGCACCACTAATGAAGAAGTAAGGACCTGATTTGTCAAGCTTAACCTTTGTGTCTCCATCGTTATGTTCCTTCAAAGGCTTTGCTGTGTTACACGACTCGTAATCTTCTTTTGTCACTTGTAAAACCGAATCCACTTTGTTGTCGTACTTAAATACTATTATAACACATGCATAAGATGTAATCATGTATCAACATAATTAAAACCATATTATTCTCTAAACAAATCTTACAAAAATGAATACAAATATAAAATAGTACCGAGAAAATCGCCGATTTTGAAACGGTTGTTCTCAGCCCAGTGATTAAGAGTGTTGTTAGGAGAATCTGGAATCTTCCATGAACCAACAAATCCACCGACCAGAATCAGCCTTGGATTGGAAGCACTCACTGTCGTAAACAAGAGGAATGCAAGTGTAAGAACTGGAACTATGATTCCCATTTTTTTGTTATCAAACTACGAAACAACTCTTGCTTCTTTTGTTTGTGTTTTGAGTTGATCTCTTGTTTGTTTTTGTTTACTGAATTGGTGAATAGAATATGGTGAAATGTTGTTTATATAACGATTGTGGTTTGGAGCTAAAACGTGTTTTTTGGTGGTTCGGAGTTAGGTTCGGAATTTACAAGTAATGTATTTCTCTTTGATTTGCTAAGTAAATAAATGTCTGCTTTTACCCACTTTTTATTACCATAAAAAAGCAATAAATAAAAACTAAATCTTTGGTTTGATATTTTTCTTTAATGACATGCTATGAGCGATCAATGCCAGCTACAGATTTCTGTCAACAATTTTTATACCGAAAAATCTATAAAAATTTATCATTGGATTATTTTTTTTTGTCATTTTTTTTAACATTGTGCTACTACTAACCAGCCAATTAATCAACTTTATACATAATGTAAGCAAATATAATTCAATCATATATACCACTAGACTAAATGTCACTTACCTTTTTTTTTCTTTCAATTCAAAGAATTAATTTATTATTTTTAAAATTATACTTAATTTATATATACTATATATTTAGTAAGTTATCACACTTGTTTCTGTTATTAATATTTTTTTCTTATATATATATATATATATATTCAATAACAATTGGATAACTAAATCCATAACCTAAATGTTCAGATTGGAACATGATAAAATTCGAATTCACCAAACCCGATTGACAATTACTTTTTTTTCTTTAAAATTAAATTTTTTAAAGAGATTTAAATTAAATCAAACATACTCCAGAGTTAAAAGCAAAACAGAATATAATTGATTTAATTTCAGTCTCTTGCAAAAAGTTTATTTTTCAAAGCAACATAAACAATTTACAATCGGGACCTTAACAACTTAAAGAGGAATAAAAGAAATTATAAATATACTAATTTAGATGGAAATTTTTTTTTTCTTATTTTCCTTTTTAATTTTTTCGTACTTATCCATTTAAAACAAATTTATCTATTTTATTGTAGATAATAGAAAATTTCAGATAAATGTAAAGACATCGCCAATAAGCAGGTGGTTCATTTGGTTTGTCCCTCATTAATTTGGTATTAGGTGGCGGTTCAAATCTTGCCAGTTCCCGTGGAAACAATTTGGCTATAGATCGAGTATTTGTTGATCCCATTAAAAAAATAAATGAGCAATGTTTACAAAAAAATGCAAAAATATGTAAATTTTACTTTAATTTTTATCGATTAATAAATTTAGAGTAACGCATTATGTTTGAAAATGTAATAGAAAAAACATTTGAACTGTTAGATGATCACTATAATTAATTTTTATCGGTCAAACGGTTACATTTCTTATTAATTAATTACAAGCGAAAACGATGTAAACGGTAATGTTATTTACTTTATTACGTTATGCATGAGAATTCTCGAGATTATGAATGAATGATATTATAGTCACGAGCTGTTGTGTTTGATGACCAAACAAAAAACATCTTAATTGTGCTATTAATCAGCAGAGCCTCATTACTTCACCTGCTTTATATGTTTCATTTTATTCCATGTGTTTTCCGTTTTGTTGTGATCGTCCCTCTCCCCTATATGCAATAACTCTATGACTAATAGGTAGAGATCACTCCACTATTAAACCCAATCTGCTTAATACCTTCAAAGTCACCAATACGACAATTCATATATATTCCCATTTTTGCCACATAAATACAACTCATTCTCTGTGCACTAGGGATGTCAAAATGGTAAACCCAACCAAACCCAATTCATTATCCAATGGGTTTAAGTGTTAATAGGTTGTGGTTAACCCATTACCCATTTACTTAATGGATTGCGTTGACTTATTACCCATTTTATTTAATGGGTTTGGGCGGGTTCGTGGGTAACCCGTTAATTATTTTTGAAAAATATAATAGTTTAATTATTTTATCTTTTATAATAATTGTTGAGATTTTTCAAATATTTGTTTTCATTTTAATACATGAGTTTAGTTGTTTTTATAAATAGAGAGACAAAAAGATATAAGTAAAAAAAAAAGAGAGAGAAGTAAAAAAGAAGAGAGAGAGTACAATGAGGAAAGATAATAAAATAAGGAGAGAGAGTAAAATGAGGAGAGAGAAAGTAAAAATAGAGCGAGAGAAAAAGAGGAGAGAGTAAAAAGAGTAGAGAGTAAAATGAGGAGAGAGAGTGAAATGAGGAGATAGAGTGAAATGAGGAGATAGAGAGTAGAAAGAGGAGAGAAAGTAAAAAGAGGAGAGATAGTAAAATGAGGAGAGAGAGTAAAATGAGGAGAGAGAGTAAAAAGAGGAGAGAGAGAGTAATATGAGATGAGAGAGTAAAATGAGGAGAGAGAGTAGAAAGAGGAGAGAGAGTAAAAATAGGAGAGAGAGTAAAATGAGGAGAGAGAGTAGAAAGGGGAGAGAGAGTAAAAAAGAGGAGAGAGAGAGTAAAATGAGGAGAGAGAGTAAACAAGAGGAGAGAGAAGTAAAAAAGAGGAGAGAAAGTAAAAAGAGGAGAGAGAGTAAAAAATATAAAGAATAAAAAAGAGGAGAGAAAGTAAAAAAGATGAGAGAGAGTAAAAAATATAAAGAGTAAAAAAAAAGAGGGAAGTAAAAAGAGGAGAGAAAGTAAAAAATAGGAGAGAGAAGTAAAAAAGATGAGAGGAAGTAAAAAGATGAGAGAGATTAAAAAAGAGGAGAGAAAGAAAATGAGGAGAATGAGTAAAAAATAGAAAGAGAAAAATGAGTTGGTTTGTGGTTCAAATTTAAATGTTAACAAGTTAATAGATAACCCGTTTCGATCCATCAATCCATTAGAACCCAACCTATTCCAACCCAAAACTGTTTAACCCATCAACCCATTAAATTTGTTAACTTATTATGATCAAAAATTTCAAATCCAATGGGTTGATGGGTATGGGTTGAGTTGGATTGACCCATCACTTTTTACCCATTTTGACACCCCTACTGTGCACTGTCTCAATATTAATAGTTTATAGGGTATACAGAAACCTATTGATATGTCCGTATTTATCCAAAAAATGAATAATTAAAAATGGTGACTAATGGGAGTGTTGTGGCTGACTTTTGCTCCATAAATAGGACTCTTAGTGCTAGTTTTAATCCACGAGAAGACTAGGAGGATCAAAAGAAATTAATTAAATTTGCAGCAAAACCGAATAAATTATAAGATTTTAGCTCAAAATCAATTGGTAATGAATAAATTAACGGTTAGACTATATATATTAAATTAGAATGATATTGACTTCTATTGTGGAATAATAATCACATTCTAATATAGACATTCATGCGAGAATGCTGGAACCTAAGGAATTAACCCCAAAAGATGAGATAAAGAACTGAACACTATCCCTATGAGGATTGTTTATCTGTCATTTTGGGCTCTATTCTCCATGTTACAACAAATTTATACATGTGCAGGGAACTAGTCGAAACGGAATAAAATAGAAACGAGTTGCAACAACTGAAATATTCTTGTACTAGTTGAGATGTATTCGATGTAAAAAATAATGGATCAATTATCCCTCGATCAGTTACAGGGAACTAGTAGCTTAGGAAGTTTTAGAGACAGAAGAAAGAACTAAAACAAGTCTTTTATAGTAAAATTAAATAAAGCAAAAACTAATTAGGGTTCAGGCTAAGAATGGGACAGATAGTTTTAAAGCGAGTTAGGAATAGCAAGCTTTCAGAGTGGCATGTTTGATCGATCCGTTCTCGTGTTATTTGAACTATAATTTACATTAATAACTTAAATACGAAACTAATCAAATAAACGAAAAACAATTAAAAATGTATAAAAAATAGTCATAGTTTTTACATGAATTAGGCATATAAACAAGCTTTGTTGTTAAATATGCCTAAAACTGTCTCTCACTTCCTTTTCGTAATTCTTAATTCATTTTACTATATATAAAAGACTTGTTTTAGTTTTGTCTTCTGTCTCTCGAACAAAATCAAAATTCTGTAACGAACATATCAAATACAAACCTTTTTCGTGACCTCTAAACAAGTAGAGTTTCTGTAACGACTGGTTTTGTGCTCAAGACGATGCACTTTACCCTCACTTGATTGTTATAGACACTTTAGTTTTCATTGCGCTTCTTCGGCTTCCAAATTCTATGAAACAAGCTAAGGTTATCTGGATCCAATGGTATGGACTATTTTGTTAGCCTTGAATACTCTCCCTAAGGATTAATCCCTCGATTTCCTCTTAGACATCGCAAAAATGATAAGTCACTATCTCCTTGTGTATATTATTAGCTTCTGTCTCCTATTATTCAATCTCATAGCAAAAATAGTTATAGTTGTTGGACCAGATGAATCCTTAAGACCAGAAGCTTTAAAGGCAGCTCTAGTTGCAGTTTACAAGACAAATCTGCTTGACAATGTTGGCCATCTGATCTTTGTAATCAATCTATAGAGGATCCTCTCTCAAAAGACCAATCATTTTGGAGACTGGCCAACAATGTGGTGAAAATAGTTCTGTGTTCTCTTGAAGAGAGGCCTTATGGACTGGCCTCAAGGTTTGGTATAAGATACTTTTTATGTCTTTCTTCCTATGTGCTCTCCTTTGGTGGCAAACGGGAATCTCTCGCATACAAGATCCAAGCTTGGATCTGCAATCAGATACACTTTTGTCTACGTCAGTGAGTATATGCATGTGATTATACTTGTGCATTCTACCTAATTTTCTCACAACTTATGTAGTTTTTCTTAATATCACTCCTACAAAAAGAGGACACAATTTGACATAATTATGTAAGCTCTTTAGTTCAAAACAAACCTTACATCATATTAGGTCATAAAGTGATGGTATTTTGACATTTTCACAACTCCCAACGAAATGGTCTCTTTTATAAAGTAAACAACATCACATCCAAAGATAAACAGTCTTCAAAATCAAAAACCAAAAACAACAGTATGATGGATAAGACATTGATTATGATGGTAGATAGCGATGATGATAATGATGACGATGATGATGAGGAGATCATTTGAGAAGTGTCTTGACTATAGATTTCACATTAAGCTTCTTCAGGTCTGTGTAAGACTGGCCACAACCCACAAACATAACCGGTGATCCAGATATGTAAACCATCGATAAAGCTGCTCCAACCTATAAACCGATCCCAAACACTCACGTTTACAATTCATTCACACATCTTTTATGAAATCAGAAACCAACAAATATCATTCTACAGTACCTTGTCGTCAATGGTATCGAACTTTGTCAGCAAGATTCCATCTATCAGTCTTGGGTTTCCAGAAGTGGAGAGATCCGAAAGTTTCTGGATTTTTTTAAGAAAAAATACAACGTCATCAGGCTCAATTAAACACCCAACATGAGTCTAACGCAGGTAAGAGACCAAAATCGAAACCGAACCTGGTTAAACTTTGAGAGCTGGTCTACTGCATCGTTTCCAACAAGAGCTTCACCAACAAACAGGACCAAGTCTGGATTATTGAGGTTAATGAGCTTTGAGAGAGCTCTCATCAAAGGTTCATTATCCTGCATCCGACCAGCTGTGTCAACAAGAACAACATCGGATCCATTTCGAGTTGCTTCTTGTATGGCTTCTTTAGCAACTACTGCTGGATCCTTTTCATAACCCTTTTCAAATATCGGTATCTGTAACCAAAATTCCACCATCCCATCAAAAACCAGTTAACAAAACCATTGCAAATCACACGATTATTTGTACCATTAAACACACACGCATATATATCTTTTATTACCTGTAACCTACGAGCATGAGTCCGTAACTGCTCAACAGCTCCAGAACGGAATGTGTCACAAGCAGCCATCATTACACTGACCTTATGCTGCAAAAGCCAATACGCCACTTTGGCCAGATTGGTGGATTTTCCAACTCCATTGACTCCAACAAACACAACCACATAAGGTTTCCTCTGTTCTTTGGCAACATGAACATCTCTCAATATATCAATGGAGCGTCTCGGAGTCAATATACGAACCAGAGCATCCTCCATCGCTGCCTGTAATTTAATGTTTCACCACATTTAGCCATCTTCAGATTGTAGAGTTAAAGGTTTCCTGGATTGCTTTAAGAGCTACATGAAAAAAGCACAAAACCTGAACAGTTGAAGAAATCCTGGTGAATGAAGCCAACTTCTTTCCTTCGAGACTAGCTTCCACTGATTCACAAAGCTTCTCAGCAATCTCTTCAGCCTGTTAATAAGACAGCCAAGTTCAAGTAAGACACATGAAGAATTCCAGTCATAAGAAATGATGCAGTGTAAAAATACATACCACATTCTTGGTCATGAGCCGTTCCTTCAGAGCTTTCAACGCCGGTGCAAGGTCTGTCTTTTCAAGATTCGACTTCCCAGTAATACTGAATATAAATCGCAGGAAGTGTTATTAAGAGTAGATTATATATAAATCAGAAACACAATCAACAAGAGAAATGCTAACCTCTGGAAAACAGAAGAAAACCATCCTTTCTTCTTAGCCTCAGGTTTCTCATCGCTTCCTGGTTCATCATCGTCTTCACTTTCATTGTCACTGCTAAAAACCTCTTCCTTATCCATCATACTTTCTCCTTGGTCAGCAGCCACAATATCTATATGGTCATTGTTCCCATTCTCATCGACGGAATCCGTGAAGTCCAATTTCGATTGTTTGGGAGCTGCATCATCCCAAACCCTATTTTTCTTTGTAGCCTTTTTTGCTGGTTCCGCAGCAACCTTGGAACTCTTATTACCTATACTGTCAGCTTTCCTTACACCTCCTCTACCTCTTACTCCTTTACTTCTTAGTTTCTGAAGTTTACTTAAATCAACAGCAACATTAGAACTCGTGTTTTCTTTCCCGTTAGCGAGATCAGTCTTCTGATAATCATCTTCTGTCTTATGATTCTCATTGGAATGACCATTAGTCAAGTTACTAACTTTGCCTTTATTACCATCTCCATCGTCTTTCTTCGAGCCACCTTCACTGATCCTTTTGTTCCCTCCTTCAAGCCCAGCCTTTGAGACCTGCCCTTGCTTCTTAACAGTGTTCACAGGCTTTCCCACTGGTTTCATCTTCCTCAATTCCTCGGCCCGAGCTTCTGCTTCCTTCCTAAGCTGCCTAAAGGTATCGTCGAAATCATCATATGTCATCCGTTTAGGATCATAGATCTCAGCGAAGCTTTGCTTGACCATAGAAAGCAAATCATCTACATAAAGCAAGTGGAGAATCCGCTGATAAACAGCCACAAAGACAAGTCCAAGATCATTATGGAACGTCCACTTGAGAGTGTAGGCAGCACCAGGAGCATCATAGTTAAATGAAACAGCACCAGATCGTTCCTCAAGAAGACAGGATCGGATCAAAGTATCAATCGGTGAGCCTCTAAGAGCATTCCCAATCTCTTTGCATGTCCAAAGGATTAATCCTCCACGCGTAAAGATTAAAAGCTGTTCTAACATCTTCGATCTTCAATTTCGTAACCCTGAATAAGAAAATACGATCTCCCAAATCAAATCGCGAAGAACAACCCTTGAAAATGAGTGAATTGAATAAAGTCAACACGCAATTGGTCCAATTTCTAAAGCTACCTAAATCCACAAGCATAAATTCAGAGATCCCAGCAGATTCAATATACAGAAACAATCAACTTTAACGAATCAAGAAACGTAGACAACAAATCTCAAAGAGAAATCGATCAAAGCTGACAATTGAAGATCCTAAAATTGAACACGAATTCGTTTTAAATCCAAAAGGAAACCAAACAGAACACGGATCTGAGTTTCAGTCCGATGAAATGACGAGGAGAGATTGAGATACGAATATAATGGAATCGTAGTGTTGAAGAGGAGGATTCAGACCTGGTTCTTGTTGTTTCTTGGTGATGATAGATGCAATTGCCCCAAAAAGTATATAAAGGATACTTTACACCGGCGAGAGAGGAAAAAAAAAAACAGATTTAAAAAAAAAATGAAAATAATGATCATCTATCTGATTTACGGTATATATATGGTTTCGAATAAATTCTTTTTTTTTTTCAAGAGTGAAGAGACTTTTATATGGGTCAAAGGTCTTTTAATATTTATTTATTTATCTTATTTGGATTTCTTTCCATTTTTTTTTTCTTTTTCTCACGCCAAACCTTCGTATTAATACCCAAAAGGATTGTTTATACATTAACTTAGATAAAAATAAAATGAAAATCAAGTGGAACAAGCTCAACACCTTGCAAAAGACTCCTAAAGAGTTTAAACAAAATAAAAGGGTAGGAAACTTGAGTATCACTGAAACAAAAGACTAAACAAAAGATGAAGGCATATGCATTGACAATTTAAGTTTAAAAGAGAAGCTACTCCTTGTCTTCATCATTCTTTTGGTCCGCAATAGCCAGAGGCAGAAAGTTCTGTGTGATGTTTGTAGGTTCAGAGTTTTGCCTCTCCTGATTATCAGCTTCCTCCAGCTCCAAGTTGGGGACTACGCATCATCATTCTCAGTGACTGCTATGTTTAGACCTAGATCCAGAGGATCAGCCGCTACTTCCGCCATGAACGTGTCTTCCGGATTATTGATGACATCCTCAATCGAGACTCTTATATTAAAGATGTTGCTGTCTTGTTCTCTAAGTCGTCCTGTGTTGGATGCTGGTTGCGAGAGGAAAGAATCCGGTGGCGTTGATTCTTCCCCAGAAGAGTCATCCAGAGCATTGTTCATGACCTAAGTGTGGTCATGGGAAATTTGGAGTCGGGACCATGTAGTAATCCAGAGGTCCGTTGACATGTGAGCAGAAAGTCGTTGAGTGTGTTATCTTTTGAAAGTTAAAACATAGTCTTCCTACCCACTTGTAGTAGTACTAGACCTGAAATTGGTCCCCATTTTCACAATATACTTATCTAAAATATGTTAGTCAATCCTCCACGTTAAAGTTTATCTTTGCACGAATAAGAAAAGGTCTAGTGATGGCAGAGTTGTTCATGTCAAGTTCAATCACGTCACCTACTAATCCAGCCAAGTATCTAACCACAACATCAGAAGCATATTGGATGGGAAAGTACCTGATCTGGATCCATAACTGGACCTTTGAAATGGTTCTCAGGTTTTGATTATTTACCCACTTTTCGACAGCAACCAGCCAACCATCGTAGAGCAGCGGCTGCATTCTGCAGATCGACTCCATGTCCTCTTCACACTCAAAGAAAAATTGCGCCAGGTCTTTGTCAAGCATCCTTCCGTGTATCTTGTTATGCAGTCCCCAGTCCTTTGGCAAGTCCTCTATCATGTCTTGAAGGCTTTGTTCGACTGGGTTCAAGCATCTGACCAGCATGCTCTTCCTATTGCGCAGTTGGTTATGGTAGTACATATTTGTGGAAAGATATACGGATGGCTTGTTTCGCCCCAGAGAGAATTGATTTAGCGCTTGCCAAAGGTTGTTTTCCATGTGATTGCTTGTTGCCTTTCTCCTCTGTAGTTGCCCTAATTTATAGACTGTTGAGTTGCCAAGAGGACTCTTCATATTCCTCACCATGCATCTTGTCTTATGTGCATGTACTCAATTGCCTTGGGAGTCAGTTTGTTGTAAAAGTGGGTACGCAAAAGGTTTTGCAGTTTCCAAGCCTTTTGCGTGCAGAGAGAGTGAACTGGGAGATCATTTGTGCGCCACTTGTCATGCATATATTGGCTTTTGTTTTGGCAAAATGATTATTTGTCCGATATAGACAAAATCTACCTAGGGGCTCCAACTTAATCTCATGATTGTTGATTTAAACTTGAAGCCGCTAGCCTAAGTAATGATAATTATTCCTATATCCGAGTCTATTTCCTAAGCCTAGTTTAGCTCATTGTTCTTCCTAAGTGCAGGAAATGACAAGGGGAATAAGACAAAATTGTGTGGCCAAAGAATCTGCTACTTTATCTGAAGCACCTTGATAATCCTAAGCGTGTTACTACTTCCCATACTTAGCTCTGTGTTTTTAGTTCGGCTTTTCTGAGACTAGTCTAGGCTTAATTAAATGAGACTATTGGATTATCAAGTTCATGCGCAGTCACCTTAGATTGTCATCTTAAATTTGCATGAGGTTGTCCGTCCACTGAGGAATGCCTCTTGCAATGTAGTCCTCAACTCTCCCATCTTGGACAACACTCTTTGCTATCAGTTTAGCCCTTTTGTTTAGATATGGTGATATGTAGCGAAGTTGGCAGTTTTGTAGTTTTGTGATTGCATTCTTAATGTTGTAACTCCATGCTTGTTGTTTAGGTCACTTAACAGGTTCTGAGATGATCTTATACGCATTTCTGTTGTCTATTTCTAGAGTTACATCATGCATTCTGAGGTCCTTGATCACTCTTATAATCCATTCTATTCCTTTGAAGATTAGGGCCATTGGGTTTACTGCTTCAGTGAGTACATGTCTTCCGTGCATGAAGTTTTGAGAGTCTCTTTTGTGTATAATAAAGGCACCTCCATGTAAACCACCCTTTGAGTTCCAAGCTACCGCCAAATTGACCCTATAGAGGGTATCAGTGTCTTCAGTGTCACTTGTAATCGCTCTACAATTGTTGCCTTTTTGATTATTTTGTTTCCTTTGCAGTGAGCATCTTTTCCAAATAGCTGCTTCAATCAGAGATTCCTGTGCAGTTGTCCTCAGATCAATTTGTTTCCCTTGGATGACTATATCGTTCCTCAACTTCCAAATGTTCCATAAAATCCAAGGAAAGGACTTGCATAGACTCATTAATGGATTGTTGGATCTAGTTAAACTGTATAGGTAGTCGAGATTTCTAGGTAGTGAAGTAGGAGAAAAACCATCTGGTGGATGTGGGAAGTTTGTGAGAGCCCATATCTGCCTGGTTATTGTACATAAAAAGAGACAGTGGTTAATTGTTTCCTCTGCTGCACCACAGATATTACATGTTCTTTGCATATTCTTTATACGTGAGTTCAATCTCTCTTGTACTGCTAATACTCCTGATAAGGCTCTCTATATGAACATTGCTATCTTCTTTGGAATATCCAGTTTCCACATTTTGTTCTTTAAATGATCAATTATGTTAGTGCCTCCCCTCGTGGAACTTGTCTCCGTTGATGTAGAGGCAACCTGATGTCCACTTTTAACTGTATATTCACCAGATGTTGTGTGTCCCCAATACCATGAATCTTTCTGCGTTATTATGGGTGGGGTCTCGATAATTTTGTTTGCATCCGCAACTAGAAAAGTTTCCATTATCTTTGTTCTGTTCCACCTGCCATTCGTGATCAGATTTTTAGCTTTTAAGCAGATATTAAAGCTTGTTTCTCTGCTTATTAGCGGTCTGGGTTGCGGGTTTAAGATCCAGTTTATTGTCCACACAAAAGTGTCTTTTCCATCTTCTATCTATTTTACCAGACCTTTCTTGAGTAAGTCTCTGCCGTGGCAAATGCTTTTCCATGCAAAAGATGCTTTAGTATGTTCCCTACTATTTAGAAAGTCCGACTCTGGGAAGTATTTACCTTTAAGCGCTCTTGATAGGAGTGAATCAGGACTTCTTGTGAGTTTCCATGCCTGTTTGGCCAGGAGAGCTTGGTTAAAAAGTTCTAAACCTCTAAAGCCTAAGCCTCCATTTTTCTTGCTTTTGCACATCGTCTGCCATGATATCCACGCTATTTTCTTTCTATCTTTCACTGATCTCCACCACTATTGGACGACAGCACTTGTGATTTTCTGGCATAGTGCTTTTGGAATCCTGAAGCATGACATGGCATAAACCAGGAATGCTAGAGCAACTGCTTTAATCAGTATTTCTTTGCCTCCCAAAGATAGTGTTTTGGCATGCCAATTTTCCGTACATTGTTGTAATTTCTCCATGATGTGATCAAAAATCTTCTTCTTGGAGCCTTTAAATCATTCTGGGAGTCCTAGGTATCTTCCTATTCCGTGATCCGTGTGTATCCCCAGGAGGTTTTTGATGTTCACCTTGGTGTGTTCAGTGATACCTCTTGCGAAAGCTATTGAGGATTTTTCATAGTTTATGCTTTATCCTGATATTGATTCATACTTATTAAGGCATCTCTTAAGTTCTGTCACCTCCTGAGGTGAGGCTTTGCATATAAACAAGCTATCATCGGCATATAGGAGGTGTTGGATTGTGGGGCCATTGTTACTGAAGGCTATTCCTTCAATTCTTTTATCGAGAATAACTTGTTTCATTATGTGCGCTAAGCCTTCTATTGCCAGAACAAAAAGGAATGGGGATAACTGGTCACCTTGGCGGAGTCCTCTCTCTGGTGCTATAAAGCCGTACGGTGTGCCATTGATTAAAACAGAGTACTTCACTGTAGTTACACAATACATGGTGATGCTTATCCATTCTTTTTGGAATCCTAGCTTGTGCAGAATAGCTCCCAGATAGTTTCATTCCAATCTGTCATATGCCTTTGACAAGTCTGTTTTGATGGCCATGAACCTTTCTTGAGCTTTCCTGTCCATGTTAATGTGGTGCATTATCTCGTGGGCTAGTATTACATTATCCGTGATGAATCTTCATTGAGTGAAAGCACCTTGGCATTCTGATACTACCTGTGGAAGTATATTTTGTAGTCTCTTGGCCGGTATCTTGGAGATGATTTTATAGATGACCAAACATAGACTTATAGGGTGGAAATCCTTTATGTCTTTTGGCTCTTGGCATTTTGGGATGAGCGCTATGTGCGTATAATTCCATTCTTCCAGGAATGATCTATTTCTAAATGCTTCTTTAACCTCAGAAGTTACTTTTTCCCCATTGATATTCCAGTATTTTTGGAAGAAGAAACCTGTCAGCCATCTAGTCCTGGAGCACTATCTCCCCTGATACTAAAGATTGCCTCCTTGATTTCCATGCTGGTGATTGCTTTCATCAGATCTCTGTTCATTTCATCTGTGACTTTGCTTTAGAAATTACTGAGTGCATTGTTAATACCAGAAGGGTTGGAGGATGTAAAAAGTTTTGTGAAAAACCTGGCAGCAATATCACCTTTCGAGCCTTCTGTCCATTTGAAGGCTCCACTTTTATCTCTAAGACATTGAATTTTGTTCTTTGTTCTTTTGTAGTTCACGTACTTGTGGAAAATTTAGTGTTCTGGTCACCTTGGGTTAACCATCTCTCCTTTCCTTTTTGTTTCCAATACTGCTCTTCCTCCATGTATACAGATGTGAGATCAACCTTTAATTGAATCAACACATTTTGATTTGGGTTTTGCTTAGTTGATTCCTCTTCCAGTTACTCTCTTAGTCTGTTCTCTTTGTCTTTTTTTCTTTCTGAGGTGAGCTGATTTCCACTTCGATATTGCTTTCCTATACTCCGCAATGCAATCAAGAGTGTTGTTCCCTGTGGTTCCTGCTCTTTTTGTCCCGGCTTGAGCAACCAGTTCAGAATTTTCTTTGTTCTTTAGCCATCTTTTATCGAAACAGAACCTAGACATAAATTTTGGATTATCGCTCATAATGGTCGTGAGTAGAGGTCTGTGATCTGATCCCAAGATTGGTAAGCATGTCGTTGATGTTCTGGTGAACTTCAGTTCCATTCTATGTTTTCACAACTACGGTCCAGCCTGCTTTGTATCCATGAGTTTTTCCTGTTTCCATCCAAGAATATTAGGGTCCTGTACTCTTGATTTCCAGAATATTATGGCACCCCGTTTTTTCTCATCATTCGAGAAAATTTCGTTGAAATCTCCAATAAGGAACTAGGGGTGATTCTTTCCTTTACTGAGTTCTTCCAGTTCTTTCCATATAGCCGGTCTCATATGCGGTACGGGATTCCCATAGACAAATGTAGCGTCAACCTTCTCACTCCCTATGTAAAGGGTTGAATCTATGTAATTTTTGCAGCTAAGGTTGATTGTTAGCTTTGTATGATTTTTCCAAAAAAAGTGCTAGACCTCCACTTAAGCCTTCTGGTTCTACCGTGAACATATTGTCATAGCCAATCCATTTTTAATCTCTTCTATGTGATCTTGTCCATTTTTTGTTTCCATGAGGAACATAATGTCTGGGAATAGGTTTCTCCTAAATTCTTTGAGGCGTCAAACTGTCAAGGTGCTCCTCACTTTTTGACAGTTCTAACTTAGTATGTTCATGGTTCTTTGGGTGGCTTCAGGTTAGCCACCGGACCAAGTTGAGTGTAAGCTTTTGGTGTCATTGAGGGGTTACTAAGTTTGCTATTGGTTTTTTGTTTCTTTTTAGACGTGTATTGATGAGTGATTGCCTTCCCTGATCTTCTCTTTGAGAACGAGTTCGGTATCTGGTAGTGATTGGTTTCCATGGGTTTTATACTCATGTTTCTATTCTGAACTTCTTCCAATCTTTCTCCCTTGCTTTCTCATTGTTCCTCAAGAAGGGGCAAGGTTCTTTTGAGGCCCGTGCTCGCAGATGAGGATCCTTCTGTTGTCTTTGTTCCTGATCCTTTACCCTCTTTATTTTCCACACATGTGAGTTTCAAATCTGGCTGATGTGGAAGTTCCACTATTTGGCTTGTTCTATTATTAGCTTCCTTAATCCACATCATTGTCTGTTTCTCTACAGGATGTAGTGTGGTTTCCTTTGTGTTTGTTTGGTCCCTATGCTCGTTGTTTTGACTTGTTGATCCTTCACCGTATGCTGAATTGTCATTTTGTACCTTTGTTGGGCATTGGTCAACATTATGTGTTAAAGCTCGGCATCGTTTGCAGGTGTTTCTGACTTTTTCAAAATCCACTTTGGCTTTGATCGTTTCTCCTGATGGCATCCTTATGTGTCTGTGGTCTCTAATTGGGTGCTTGGTATCAAAAAGGATTCTAACTCTAACATATGCTTGGAGGTGAGTTTTGTTGGAGTCTAAATCCATTTCTAGTACCTCTCCTAGCGTGTTGGCTATGGCCGTGAAGGTGTTCGAGGTGAAGAATTTAGCTGGAATTTCTGAGATACGAATCCAAAGAGGGACTTTAATCAAGTCTTCCTCTTTGAAATCTTGGTTGAGTCTAGCTATTGTGAATCCCCAATTATCGAAATTCCAAAACCTAAATTGCAAAATTTCTTCCATATCCTTTTCCGATTGGAATCAAAATTGGAAGGTATCTCTTCCTAACACCATTCCATTGATTCGATTCTGTAGATGCCAAATTCGAGGCATACCTAAGATCATTCTAGCTATATTTTGTGATTCTGGGTTGAGGAGTTTACCTATTATTGTGAGCTTGTCATTCGAGGTTTTCCGGTAGCTCCCCAAAACCGGTAAGTCTATTACTGGATCTTCCGATATTGCCATCGATCTCAGCTCTTCAATTAGATTCTGCTCCATGAGGCCCAAGCTTCGTGTCCTTCCTAGTCGTTGTTCTTTCCACCTTTTTAGTGAGTTCTCTTTTGTATAGTAGGAATAAGTTCGTGAGATTTGATCTTCAGCTTCAAATCACTTCCTTCTGGGGTTGGATATCGCCTTAATTCCCGATTGGGGTTAGAGATGAAAATGCTTGCCAGGAAATCTTGAGTATAAGCTCAAGATTGAGGAGTCAGCGGGAAATTCCGATGAGAGATTTGCGCTAGAGTGTGCTCCGGGAGAGAATTTTCCGATTGGGAGGGGTCAATTATTTTGTAGTAGTGGATTTCTTTCCTTTTAGGAAGTCTTTATTTATTTATTTTTTGAGATTGGGAAAACAAATTTGAATTTTTAGAAATCACATTAGAAACAAACTATTTTTTTGTCAATTTTACTATAATTGGATCGATAGGTTCCGATTCATAGCTACAACATATATTCTAAAATCACTTAATTTTCTTCTCCTTGCATCGGAGAAGAATCGAACCTAATACCTGAGAATTTATAAAGTGATAACTATCACTAAATCATATGTCTTCGACAAACGAGCTGAATTTTTTTTCAAAATAAACAATAATAACAATACAAATAAAAAAGGTTAACTTATTTGGATTTGTTTTCTTTTTATATATAATTCAGAAATTCTCTAACCTTATGTGAATGATTTGAACTATTCTTTTGTAAGAAGTGTAGTCCATGGATATATTCTCATTTTGGGTATTTAAATGGATTAAAAATATGTGTTTATATTCGTGTAAAAATATCCTAAAAAATTATGACTTGATTTTGCATTGGATAATCGATAACGGGATCTTGTTAAAAGCCCACACATGTCCTTACAGCTGATCTATAATATTTCTCACACTTTGTTTCCTAAATGCTTTTTAGTTTATTTTATTTTTGGGGTTGGAGAAACAATTTTTGTTTATCAGACGTCGGAGAAACAAATTTGAAACTTAGCAAATCACATTACAAACAAACTAAATTTCTTTCCGACCAAAAAAGGCTATACTTTTTGTTTGGGCAAAAAAAAAAACTCAATTTTTTGTATAAGCAAAAAATAATACTAATAATGACAGTGAAAGGAAGTTAGGTTCGTGGAAGGTGGTTGAGTCATGGGCGGTGAATAATGAATATTGATATGTCCCATTGACTCATGACACGCACTAGATAGATATTCCAACGCGGCAGCTTTTAAAACGCTGCGTTTCTTATGCTTCTTCTTTGCTCTTGGCCTCTTGCTTTAAGTAACAACAAACCCTCAGCTACTAAATCTTATATTGTAACAGTTAAAAAAGGCCCATGGGCTTTAAATAGGCCTGAATGATCTTATGGATCTTATCAAAAATTGAACAGATAATCGAAATAGCTTTCATTTCTCATTCTTGCTTTAGCCAAGATAGGTTTAAACTTAACCACATCACTAAGCCCATTGTCCATTATTTATAGCATTAGTTTACGGGGTAGTTGCAAAATTGACCTATTGACTTGGATCAAATTAAAAACTAACTCCCAATTTTTCCAACATTTTTTCCCCGATTTCACCTCATTATGCTTATTCACCACTTCTAACCTAACAATCTCTTATTCTTTCTTCAATTCTATCTAAAAAACTTACTAATTTCCGTTTTCAAGGTCTTGAAATTTTTAATCTTTCATTTTCGGTGCTATTTGGAGCCAAGAGTAACGATTTAAAGCTTATTTCGATATTCTGTGCATTCAAAAAAGGTAAACATGATGTTAACTCAAATCTACCTAAGTTCTTAAATATTTTCGAAAATTTACAGTGAGTAGACTTCACCAGGAGTCTACTGACAAAAGTAGACTTCTTTTGAAGTCTGCTAGTCAACGCAGAAATGAATTTTGCAATTGACCAAATTTTTCTTTGATGACAAAATTTTTTTTTTAAGACTTCTAGAGAAGTCTACTTTCATAGTAGACTTCTTGAGTAGACTTTATAATAAAATTCAAACTCAGTCAACTCCATAGTAGACTTCAACAGAAGTCTGCTAAAATATGTACTTTTCTTGGGAATTCTAGTAGACTTCTCTAGAAGTCTACTCTATAGTAGTAGACTTTATTTTGAAGTAGACTTCATTTGTAGGCTACTCCGAAAAGTCAACATTTGGTCAATTACAAAAATAACCTGAAGAAGTCTACTCGTACTGAAGTAGACTTCATTTGCAGTCTGCCTTTTCTTAGAGGAGACTTCAAGAGAAGTTTACTTTTTAAACGCAGACTTCATTTGTAGACTTCAAGAGAAGTCTACTTTGTCCACTTTGTAAAAATGTATTTAAACCATGTCTTTTTGTATTTTTCTTAAGTTTGTTTGATACTTTTATTGCTTTTGTGCAAGCCTTATTTGGTTATATATTATGTATAGTTTTTAGGAATAATATAGGTAGTAGCTCATTCTAAGTAGACTTCAAATAAAGTTAACAAAGTATACTGGTGAAGTCTCCTAGTTATATAGTAGACTTCATATGGAGTTTTTTTTTGATTAATCAACTATACGTCTAGTTTTTTATTCTTATTAATGTGGTTTATATATGTTTATTTTCAGGTAATGGTTCAATTAGCTGTTGTTTGTGGAGAATGGGTTATGATCGAACCATGATCAAAGAGTAGTGTGACAAGAATTCATAGAATGTGAGTAGACTTCGCGGGAAGTCTACTCAAATACTTAATAAACTTCAAAACTTCTATTTCAACATTTTCCTAAGTCAGTTTGATGATTCTCGACATGGAAAAGTCCTTAAGATGGTTTAGCTTATCATTTGATGTCTCTTGCTCTACCATTTAAGAACCAATTCTTTGTGTTGTTTGTTATATCTTCTTTTNGATCTTTAGGGCTCATAAATAGACTAACATCAATATTATTGAAGTATATTACAAAGATATAGTATGAAAAATGATAACATTTAAAAAATGCATAGGTGAATTTTGCAATTGATCAAATTTTTGGGTTACAAGAGTAGAGTTCTCTAGAAGTTTGCACACTTTTCTTTAATCACAAAAAATAGTAGACTTCACGTGAGAAGTAGACTTCACAAGTAGACTTCACGTGAGTAGTAGACTTCACAAGTAGACTTCATGTGAAAACCTGCAGAAAAAAAATATGCAACAGAAAATAAAATAAAAATCTACAAACAAAGAGAAAAATTTGTAAACAAAGAGAAAATCAATAAAACTCTCAAAACATAATAACAATCATGACTTTAGAAAGATAAAACGTTAGATCTAGATGATATGGTTAGATTTCGAAGATTAATGGTCAGATCTAGAAGATTGTTACTAGGATCTCGAAGACGATGGTTGAAGAAGACGGTGGCCAAAGACTCCCCGGAAAAACCTGCAAAAAACAAAAAAAAAAGTAAGAAGAAGACACTTGAAGAAGATGGAGATCTGTAAAAA
>OVBA01005136.1:0-20906 GCA_900406435.1 Lepidium aucheri
AATCGTTACTATTGGCTTCAAATAGCACCGAAAATGAAAGATTAAAAATTTGAAGACCTTGAAAACGGAAATTAGTAAGTTTTCTAGATAGAATTGAAGAGGGAATGAGAGATTGTTAGGTTAGAATTGGTGAATAAGCATAATAAGGTGAAAATTGGTTGGTGATGGTGCATTTAGAGCTTCAATTTAGGTTGGTAATGGTGGGTGAGAGAATTGAAGAAGATGNAAAAAAGTTGATGGCAAAATCGAAATTATGGGAAAAATAAGGGTAAAATCGGAAAAAATGTTGCAAAAAATGGGGGTTAGTTTTTTAATTGACCCTAGTCAATAGGTCAATTTTGCAACTACCCCTATATGTAATAGTTTATGATATTTTTATAGAAATGTAATTCATTTCAATATAAATTTTTTATTTCTAAATCCATTTATACAATTATTTGATCAATATATGTTAATTTATTGTAACTTATAAAGCGGTAAGTCAAAGATAATTAAAGCTTTTGATAAAATGAAATACTTCTTCAGTCAAAAAAATATTTACTTTAACAAAAATTTACCGATCAAATGTCTCTTCAATTCTGTATTGGAATTACTTTTTTAAAATTAATTTCACTTAATGGTTATTTTTTTACTTTGAAAATAATTGAGCTTCCTCGTCATAGTTATATGTTCTTTTTACATATATATATATATACCATACATATATTAAGGCATGTAAAAATAAATTAGCACTCTTTCGTTTAGTTACTTTGCAATTAATATTATTATAAAATGATAATTATACTTTTTGAGAAATACAGTTGGATGATGTGTATTAACGAAATAATTTGGTTGGTGTTGGGAATTAAAACTTAAGCTGACGTGTTATCACCTAAAATCTTCAAAATGCCACGTGTCGAATCCTGGAGAGACATAGTATCTTATTTTATATATAATTCACCCAAAAAAAGATAACTTAGAAGTTATAGAATTTTACATCAAATATTATGAAGTTTTTTCATGATAGAAGAACAAATAATAAAATTATCAACAAACATTTATTACCTATTTTATCAATGGATTATCCAAAAATTCAAATATTTTTAATATTTAATATCCATTTTATCAGTGAATATCCAAAACAAATTAAGTATTTGATTAAGAGCAACCGCAACCGCAACGGGGTGTCTAAGAAATTCTTAGTACAATTTTCAAAAATATATATATATATATATATATATTATGATTTTTAAGAATCTGTTTCTTAAATCTCTTATGTAAAGACTGAATGGAGCTCCTCTATGGTTGCGGGTGCTCTAACAGGTTTAGGATAAATTTGATTTAGCATTGTCCATAGATAGGCGGCGAAACACCATACTTTAACCATGAAGAAGGAATATTCGATTGAAAAGATCAAATGATTACAAAAGAAACCAAACATTGGTTGCTACTCTGCAACAAAATAAGCGAAGAAACAACAAATTTATTATTTTTGTTACATTGAAACTGCAGCAACACGAGTTGTTGTTGTTGCCTGAAGAACTCCTTTACCTGAAGATGACGAATCAACCACAGTCACTCTTTTGCGTCCAACTCCAACACCATTCTTCTTTAATGGATCAAACTCTTGTCTCTCAAAATCCACACCAAATGGACTTCGATCACGTTCTTGTTTGTTTGATCTACTCACTCGATCTGTTGATTCAGCTGAATTGGGTTCCCATGAAGACGACGATGAGTATCCAGGTCGCTGCACCACGCAACTGCTTCCCGTGATACTGTTGCTTCCTGAAGATTCTTGCTCTTCCATGTCCTCTAGCGAAGAACCACCTCTCTTAACAGTCACGTATTTCTCAAAGCTTGGCTCCATTAGATCTGCTTTCTTCCCTGCTGCGGTTGTGAAACTGAGCTCGTTTCTTTGGTATTGATTCGTTGTAGAGTTGAGATCTGCTACTGCTTCGACGTTGGAACAAGCCTTGGACATAGATGATGAATTGATGGCATTGACATTGACACTCTTCTGGTGAAAATTCTGAATGTCTTCTAATAACAAAGCTGTGTAAGATGGTAATGCTGGTGCTTGTGCTGGTGCATTGTTGTTCTTGTTGTCAATGTTGTTTGAGAGCAATGCATCAGGACTGAAATCGAAATCACGGGACTTCCTCAAAGATCTGCTACGGCTCATAATTTGAGGCTTAGCGAAATCAGTTCCAGATGACAACACTATCTTACATTCTTCCACTGCCTCTTGTTGCTCTTTGATTGCACGACTCGGGCTTGCGCTTCTGCGGATTGGCCCTTGAGTACTGTTTTTGGTATTCGGAGCAGCAGAATTCAGCTTCTGAAACACAAAGATTCCAAATTTATGCCACCAAAACCAGAATACTTGATTAGATTCATCACAATCTAAGTAAAATTTCAAATACCTGAGCTGTGAAATGTCCAGATTCTTTAACCAATCCTTGACCTTCATTGTCTTTGTTCATCATTCTTTTGTTGCAATTTGTGTTACCAGATCCCAATTTTTCCCCTTGAGACAGTGGAAACGCCACTGAGTTCGGGTCTATCTCTCCCAATGGGTTCCTCCTGTACGGAGAATGATCTGTTTTCCGGCTAAGTTTCGATGGCGAGGGCTGACTCGCTGCTCTTGCCGGTGACTGTGACCTCGGAGATGCAGCTCGTCCGACGTTTCTCTTCACAGTAATTCGTTTTACAGAAGCATCTCCGTTGTTACTCGAAGCCTTATCCGTTGCAGGAACCGATACAAATTTCGCTGGTCTACTGTTACTCGAGTTCATTGAGCTGCCACAAGAATTAGGGTTAGGGTTTATCTCCGATCTTCTTCCCGGAGATCTACTTACCCGTCTACTTCCACCACCACCATTACCGCTTCCTCTCTCCCTACTTCCCGATCTATAAGTCTTCGAATCATCTCTTTCTCTGCTTGGAGTTCGTCTTCTCCGTTCCCGAGGCGAATCTTCGCCACGGTGACGTTGCCGATGAATCCGCCGCTCAGCTTCTTCTTCCTCTCCGCCGTCTTCAGCATCCGCTTCCTCCGCGTCACCACCGCCACGGTTCCTTTCGTTTTGATCAAAATCGAAACTCCTCTTCGATCCAGAATATCTTCTTGTTTTAGCAGCGGCTGAGTTGCTTCGGCTTAATCTCCCACACTGAATCAATATAGCATCGACATCAACTGGATTATGATCCGAACCAGTTGATTTCTCCTCAGAAACCGAAGAATCCTCCGGATCTGTCGTCGTCTTCGATGACCTTTCATGGCTTCTCCGATGTTTTATCACAAACACTTCTTTCCTCGGTTTGCCAATATCTTCTAGCTCTACTTCTTGTTTGACTTCATTCTTTGGTTTTGAATCTTCTTCTCTAACCTTCTCTTGTGCTTCAGTCTCTACCTTCACAGGTTTATCAATGGTGGATTTGTTCTGATCCGGTGACTTTACAGAACAAGATCCGCCAATCGGAGAAGAAGAAGATGGAGAAGTCTTCTTGCTGAGACAGCATCCCATTTTACGAAGAAATTGAAGCAGAAGCAAGAAATTGAATTGGAGGTAGCAAAAAGAGCTTTTGAAGGATTAAGAGAGACAGAGAATTCAAAATTTCAAATTCTGAGGAGAAGTAACCTTTTTAAAAAAAACGCTATTCGAGACAGAGACAGGTCCCTTGTGTTTTATAATATCCTAAATTTGGCTACTTACTTTTTGTATTTACATATAAATCCCTAAATAATAAATAACTCATCCTCTTCTTCGCCACGTAATATTGGATTAGATTGAACACTTTGAGGAATTGTGGGGTGAATTAAAATTAACTATTAAGAAAGAAAAAGAGAAGCGACATGTGATTTTTTTCAATAGTTGGCAATAAGAGAGCCGTTAAACGTTAAAGGTAGAGAGAGTAATCGATAATATGAATATTTTATAAATTCGTCGTTTGGAACTTTCTGTTTGTTCGTTTTTTCAAAACGAAATCATTCTCTTTAATTTCAACAAAACGTTTTACTGTATGCAAAGTTTAAATTTCCAACGGCTAATTAATTGCATGTTATGAAAAGAATCTCGGAAGACTTTCCATGGTAATCACTAATTTTAGATTGCTGGAAAAATTTTTAACCAGAAAAAAAAGATTGCTGGAAAATTCTTGTTGTATCTATGGTTGTTGCATGTTTATGAAATTCTGATTTGATTTCTCGTTTGGTTTAAATAGGTGGTTTAATTGAAGAATTCTTCTTATTGGTTCATTTTAAGTAAACCAAAAGTTAAGAAGGATTTAAAGCTGGCTCAATCCGGAAGAATCAAATTTGACGGAGAAACTAATTTCTCGCTATGGAAGATTCGCATGCTCGAGTATCTTGGAGTTTTAGGTTACAAGTATGTGATCAATGACATCTCACTAACAAAGACTATATCAATTCTTAAGAGCGAAGGAAAGAAAGAAGAGGATGGTGATTCCTCTGAGGCTGCGTAGATCAAAGTAGTTCCAGATCCTGAGAAGATAGAAGGACATAATCTTGTTGAATTTTGGCGATAAGGTGTTGCGATAAGTGAATGTAAGTCTGCAGCTGAAACATGGTCAACTTTGAACCTGTTGTATATGAAAACTGGTCTTCCAAATCAAATTAATGTATAACTGAAATACTTTGGTTTTACTATGAATGAATCAAAGAGTATTAGTGAAAATCTTGATAATATGTTCACAATCATCTTTGAACTAAGAAGTCTTGATATAACAATATCAGAAGAGACTCAAGCTATTATAACTCTTAAGTCTATGCCCCCTAAGTAAGCTCTATTGAAACACACGTTGAAGTATGGCCATAAACATCTTACTGTTCAAGATGTGGTATCGTCTGCAAAGTCTCTCGAAAAAGAGATGGCATAAGAAATAGAAAGAAAATCAGGATCGCCATCAGCTCTCTACACAACAGAAAGTGGAAGGACTCAATCAAAGAGTCAAGGAAATCATGGGAGCAGCCGTAGCATATCCATATCAAAGTCTAGATCCAAGGTAACATGTTGTTTTTGTAAAAAGGAAAGACATGTTAAAAGGGATTGTTATGCTAGGAAAAAGGAAACAAGAGAATGATGATAATGGAGAAACTGGTGTGATTATTGAGAAGCTTGAATACTCCACGGCTTTGAGTGTTAACGATCAATTAGTAAAGAATCTATGGATTCTAGTTTCTGGTTGCACATCACATATGACATCAAGAAGATATTGGTTCTGTGAGTTCGAAGAGAAAGAATCAATCACTTTTCTTCTAGGAGATGATCATTCACTTCGGTCAAAAGGAGAAAGAACAGTTAGAGTTAACACTCATGGAGGCTCTATTAGAGTTCTTAAAATGTCAAGTATGTTCCTAATCTTCGAAGAAAATCTTATATCAACAGGAACACTTGACAAGGTCGTATATAAGCATGAAGGAGGCAGTGGTAAAGTTTGATATTTCAAGAATGATACTACAACTTTAAGAGGAGAACTGAAGAATGGTCTGTATGTTTTGGATGGTGAAACTGAGACAGGTGAATCATGTAATGTGATTAGTTCTGTTGACTCAACCAAGATTTAGCACAGTTGTCTTGGGCACATGAGCCTCAACAATATGAAAACTCTCACCAAGAAATGTTTTATTTAGAAGACGAATATAAAGGATATCGATTTCTATGAACATTGTGTAATGGGAAAACTAAGAAGCTCAGCTTTGACTTTGGAAAACATGATACATAAACTATTTTAGACTATATTCATGCAGATTTTTGAGGTTCTTCATCAGTAACTCCTTCACACTCAAGCAACAAGTACTTCTTATCCATTATTGATGACAAGATAAAGAAAGTCTAGGTGATGTTTCTCAAGTCAATAGATGAAACGTTTGATAAATTCTATGAATTGAAAGATGTTACAGAGAATCAAGTTGACAGGAAATTCAAAGTATTGAGAACAGATAACGGATTAGAATTATGCAACAATAAGTTTGATGCAGTCTGTAAGAAAAATGGAATTGAATGGCGTCGAACCTGCACATATACACCGCAACAGAACAATGTTGCTAAAAAATGAATCGTACATTCATGGAGAAAGTGAGATGTTTGTTAAATAAATCAGGTTTGGATGAATCATTTTGGATAGAAGTAACAGCCTTAACAGAGTATTTGGTCAATAGGTCTTCGTGTTCTGTAATTGATCAAAATGTACCCGAAGAGCTATGGTTGAACAGAAAACTAGGTTATAAACATCTAAGGAGGTTTGGTTCAGTTGCATATGTTCATCAGGATCACGACCAAGGGCTTTGAAGGGGGTCTTCATTCGTTATCCTCAGGGAACAAAAGGCTATAAGTCTGGTTATTAGATGAGCGGAAATGTGTTATGAGCATAAATGTTTTCTTTCAGGAAGGGGGTTTTATTCAGGGATCTACAGTCTTTGGTTAAGCAAGAATAGTCAGAAAATTTCTGAGGAAGTATCAGTTGGGTTGAGTAAAGGAAAGATTTAGTCTTAGCAGAGCTCAGATGAAGGTAGAGCTAGAAGGGAAGTTCTCAATGATTCAGAGTTAGATAATGTTTTATCTACTCCGGTAAGGTCTTCTAGTGCAGTGGATTATAATGAAATAAGAAGTAATCTCAGAATAGTTGCTTCAAGTTCTAAAGCTTAATATGAAGCAAAGTCAGATACAAATGACTATCAATTAGCCCGAGATTGTCTCAAAAGAGTAGCTAAGGCTCCATTGAAATTATCGGATTACACTAATTTCTCTTTTCCACTAGTTGTAGTAGAAGAAACTGAAAGTGAAGAACCAAGTTGTTTTCATGAAACAATGAAAAATCAAGATTGGGAAAAATGGAATGAAGGAATGGGTGATAAAATGGACTCTTTGTGGAAGAATATGACATGGAAAGTTGTTGATAGACCAAAAGATGTTAAAGTGATAAGTTGCAGGTGGCTGTACAAAAAGAAACCTAGAATACCTAGAGTAAAATCTGAGCGCCATAAAGCAAGATTGGTAGCAAGGGGTTTTACTCAAAGAAAATGTATTGACTATGAAGAAGTGTTTGCAACTGTTGTTCAACACAATTCTATTCAGATTATAATGTCTTTAATTACAAAAGAGGACATGGATCTAGAACAGATGGATGTAAGAACAACTTTCTTACATGGTGAACTTGATCAAAATCTTTATATGGAACAACCAGATGGTTATGAAGAGAATCCACGAAGGGATCAAGTTTGTTTAATGAAGAAATCACTTTATGGATTAAAGCAAGCATCAAGGTTATGGAACAAGAGACTTAACTCATTTATGTTGGATCAGGGGTTTAACAGAAGTAATAGTGACTCTTGTGTTTGTGTTTATGTGAAGGAAGTGGAAACATGAAGTTTTGTCTATCTACATCTGTATGTAGAAGATATTCTACTACGTGTTAGAAGCAAGAGAGAGATCACAAGGTGAAAGGAGGTTCACAGTAAAGAATTTGAGATGAAAAATATGGGCCATGCAAGCAGAATTCTGGGAATCAACATTAAAAGGGACAGAATTGAAGGAACTTTGCATCTATCTCAGTCAGAATACTTATTAAAGGTATTAAAGATGTTTAATATGAGTGGTGCAAAGTCAGTTAACACACCAATAAGTACTCATTTTAAACTGTCAAAAGTTAAAGATGACTATGAATTCATTGACACTGGTAAAATCCCGTATGCAGGTGTTGTGGGAAGTGTCAAGTTGATGTACCTCATATTTATCGGTTTTAACTCATTAGTTCGCATGTTTTTAGAGTCTTTGTTAGTGTTTTTGAGTCTTTTCAGGTAAAAAACATGTTAAAATTCGGATTATGCACTCAATACATGGATTGGAGCAACTTGGAGCAATTCTGGCATTTTTACAAGACTCCAGGATCGATCGATCTGCATCTGGATCAATCGATCCCTCTTAGCATCAGAAGTTGCACCTGATCCTAGCATCAACCTTGCGTCCTAGGATCGACCGTTCCAACCCTTCGAGTGATTTTCGCCCGACTTGGAGATTGACCAGTTTCCACTAAGATCGACCGATCAGATTTTCAGATTGATCAATCCGCACTTGGATCGATCAATCCCCGAGGCTACGAAGAAAAATCTAGTTTTCCTTATTTTGTACCAACGTGTTTTAGACACATATAATTAGGCTTTTAGAGGTTTAGATCATATTGTAAGCACACTTTTACGGCAGAGAACTCTTGTAAGCTTGGGAGAAGAATTCATCCTCAATCTTGAGAAGTTTTCGAAACCCTTATTCACTTTTGAAATCTATTATGTTTTCTTCATCATATATTGCTATGTCTACTTTGATCATGTCTGAGTAGTTCTCTTATCATGTTTAGGGTTTTCTGTGGATTTAGGAATCATGAATTAGGAACAAATAGGGTTTGAAATTTGTGTATTCTGCATTTAAGACTGTGTTTAATGTTCAGATCAGCCTGATCACCTTCTATGATCTTAGGTTGTTTAACTCTCCGAAAGCTTGTTAGATGCATGAACTAGTTTAGATGAGCAACTAGTCCTTAACCAACAAAAGTTGATATTAAAGCTAGTTGTTGACCTATCAAACCACTTTGATAATGCATGTTTACTTCTCTAGAACCAAATGATAGCATAGGATTCTAGGTTATTAGATATAGTAGTTGAGACCACGACAGTGGGTTTGCTATAAATTTATGTGTGAGTCGAGAATTGGTTGAATGTATGTCCTGAATAGTTTTCTGATTTGATTTCCTATTTCCTGATGAATTATTTGTGCCTGATACTTTTATTTATTGACTTTTACTTCGTTTATTTTTTGTTTAGTTTCCATCTTTATTTGGTTTGTCTTAGCTTAGGTTCACTCTAGAGATTGATAGTATAACAATTGGTCTTCGTAGATTCTATCCCTAAGTACTACTTTGTTTGTTGTGCACTTGCAGTAGATTGCTAGGGTGAAACTCTGAGTACATTAAGTTTTTGGTGCCGCTGTGAGGGACCAATTGAGTTACCTTTTTATCTAAAATTGAACTTTTGACTAAGATTTTTGATTTTTACTAACATATTTGTTTTTATTATTTTTCTTTGAATAAGGTGTAGCGAACATGAAAGCAAGCTATTGACCATGAAATACAAGGTTGGATTGATTGGTTGGTCATATAATATTTGATAATATAATGATCAGTCATATAATGACTACTTATGTAATGAGTGGACGTGTGAAAGATATTTCCAAGATGAAAGATGTGAAGAAAAGTCTTTTGATTAGAATGAGCTTAAGGCTATGGTGCAACAACTTCTTTAAAAGCAACAGCAACTATGTTGGAGAGCAATGCACAACTTGATAGGGTGTACAACGGTTTCAACAGTAAGCATGAAGAAGTGTGTACACTTATTTAGAAGATCAAGACCAAGACTGCTAAGAATGACAAAGCAACCTCTATCATTGACTACAATAGAGATGTCAACGATATTGCCAAGATGGTGTTTATCGATGGATCAGAGTATGAGAATAGGGTTGCTAGTGTTCTTATGCAAGAACAGACACATAGCCAACAAGAAGGTACGCGTGATTCAACCCTTGAAATTGATGATTTTGAGGAGATTTCATTGTCATGCACTGAAAAATTAGTCTCTAGCAACCTCCTGCTCATTGATGAATGTTTGGAATTATCATGTGAGCCTCAAGATAAAGTTGACTACTCTTTAATAAATTTGACTAATCTTGAGATTAACTTCATCTTTCCATTAACTGGATTTGATCCTCCAAGTAGTTCAAACTTCAAAAAATATCTTAGGAAATATTTTACACATGTGGTAACTTGCTTTGATGAACATGTGGTTCTGCTATTATGGCAATTACCATTTTTCTCTAGTATATTGTCTACTGTGAAAATAGGAGGAGGACGAAAGGTGCATTGGCTCCACCTTTCGATTCTCATGACTAACATCTAAAACCAAAGTCAAGCTAATGACTATAAACAAATGCTAAATGAGAGGCAACCCACTAGTAGATACTTTTCATTTTTTGCATTTTTTGTTTTATATGTTTTTGCTTTCTGTTTCAGGTATGAAAAGCTGTGCGAGCAGCCCATATTGATTGATTCGGTTCTATATCGATCAATCCATGGGAATACATTAGGTTAGCATAACATCTGTCAATCAACCAAGGTATGGAGATCGATTGGTCCACTGATGATATGTATTTGTGCACGACCTTTTGATCGACCTCATCACTATGGATTGATCGATCTAGCTCTCCGAGCACTTGAGATCAATCGTTCCACTTAGGGATTGATTGATCTGAATGCTCAGGTTTGTTTCACTTCTCCATTATCTCCCTTTAAGTTCGTATGATATTTTTGCGTAAGTCGTGCTTCCATAAGATTTATTTTCACATCGGAACGATGTGAAGTAAGTCAGGGGAAGTACACTTGTGGTGACTAATGAATTTTGTTTCTTTTGTTTTCTTTTTGAGTCTTTTTGTTATTTTTCTTGAGTCAGTCTTTCGCTTTTATTGAGTTTAAAAATGGTTGTAGGAACTAGAATGAGGTTTATTGCATTTTCATGAACTAAGTACCATTGGCTCAAGACTTACAAGAATCGATTGACTATAGGAATACTCAGACACTATGCAACTTCTTAGCATTACCCGTATCCTCTTGGGTACTCGAAGAATCTCATGTAAGTTTCACACTTAACCTGACTTAGGTTTCTTGTCAAACAGGTTGGTATGCATCAGACCAGAATCTTTTTTCAGTACAATGATTGATTTGCCTGTGTGAGTATGGTTCCCCTCTCTGTATCATTTTTAGTATTTATTTAATGAGGTTTATGTAATTTAAGGTTGAGGGAAAAATGCTTTAGTGGCGCTGCTATTCGCTTGAGTAATGTTGGTAGGCTGAGAAAATTTCCAATGACGCAACCCTTTGCCTAAGCATTGTTAGTAGACTGAGAAGAACTCCAATGATGCTACTATTGCTTACATCCATTGAGTTGATGAGAAAGGAACCAAATGAAAATTTGAGTTACTTTGCAATGAAAATGAAATGATGGAAGAAGAACCATATAGAAGGTAGTCTAGAGGCTGGAAGAGAAACCCATGTGTCCATTGATCGATATCCTCTCGATGAAACCGTACCTAAATATCTTAGGAAGTCGGTATAGTGCATTCAGGATACTCAATGGGATTATGGAGTTCAATTGTGATTGTTTCTAAGTCTGAGGGAAGTACAAGGCGGTCTCGGTTTTGTCAGGTAAGTTTCACATGGTTTATTAAAAGAATTTACTTGTAGTATTCTAATGACGAATGAGTTCCTCTGATTACACTTTTCTTTTTAGTCTTTGCTTGTTTGAGGATAAGCAAGAAGCTACGTTTGGGGGAATTTAATGTACTTCACTTTTATCAGTTTTTAACCCTTGTTTTCCATGGTTTTGTTGAGTCAAAGTACGTGTTTTAGAGTCTTTTCAGGTTATAGGTCACTTTTGGAGAAGATGAGCTGTTTTGATTGAAAACAAGCATATGAGGATGTAGAATCATCAATAATTTGACTTCCTTCAAGTTAGTTTTCATTTGAAGGTGATTTGAGGGTATTCGGACAAGCGGTTAGGAAGATATGATGATTTTACCAAAGATATATTATTTTGGCGAAGAATAGACATGATCGACTGATCCGCTTGTGGATCAACCTAATAAAAGAGCCGCATGACTTGCAGATCGGCCTGCCCACCCCTGATCGACCGATCTGACCCTATTTTGCGAGAAAACCCTTAAATTTCTATATTTCGTCCGGTTTAACTTATTTTGTACTATTCACTTTTGAGTTATACTATTCAACTTTCGTCCTAAAGCTCTTACAGGTAAGCTTGAACAGAACAGCCAGGAAATTTCATTGTAAAGGAAAGGCACCCCAAAGGGACTATAATGTTATTAGACTCTACAAGAGCAGAATTTCATAGCAAGGATCCATGCCTAAGGGAGTTCATCATGGATGATCACTTGATTAAGGGAGGAACAACACCTCCTAAGAGTCTATTCGCCATCTAATAGGTATTTGAGTCAAGCTAATGATTTTAAATAAGTGTTGAGTGGGAGGCAACTCACTAGTAGGTATCTTTTTATTTCTGCATTTGTCTGTTTTGAATTTTTCTTCATTTTGGTTTTATTTCTTTCAAGTAAAAAATTTGGCTCGGAATGCAGAGATCGATCGATCCATGGGGCACTACAGAGATGTGCATAACGTGATGATCGACCTTAACACTAAGATTGCTTGATCTGCTGAGAAACTTGTACTGTGCATGACCTGCAGATCAACCTTGAAATCAGCGATCATTTGATCATGTTCTCATTGATGTTTGAGCACGATCTGACAATTGACCTCACATCTTGCAATCGATCGATCAGCTGGACATGATTTACGAGTGGAAAAGCAGATTGATCAATCGATTTACAGGAAATGTAAGTTTTTTATTTTTGAAAATTAGTTCAATTCACTTAAATTGAACCACAAAACACTTCCAAAACAAATTACACACGAGTTTTTGGATCAAACCATCGATTTTTTAGAAAAATTTCCCTCTTGGGAGATTTTGGAGATTTGAATGATTCTTGAGCCTAACCTACTCAAATTTTCGTCCTCTTTCTAATTATGCTGCTTTCATTCTCGATCTGCAAAGGTATGACTCTTTTTTTTTTCCATTTTTCATCCCACGAAAATTGAAGGTTCTTGGGTTTGATGAATTTTGAATTATTCTTAATTATTGATGCACAATCTATTTGCTGTTGTTATTTTGTGATGATTTAGTGTTTGGATTTGCCCAATTTCTGAATAACTTTATGTAGATTCCAAATTTAGGTTGAAAGAGAATATATGGAAAATTTTGGGAATTCCAATTTGGAATTAAGTGTGGAACAAATTGCTAGATGCATTGATGGATGTTTGACCGTGTTGATATTAGTTTCAATTGATTGATCTCACATGAATCTCATTTTATAACCCAAATTTTTTTCATACTTTGATCATCGAACTTATGCCATCGTCTTCCTCTATGTTTGTTTCTTTTCAGGCAATGGTTCGTAAATGAGTCAAGTGGCCTTCTGAGAAGGTTAGGAGATCCATACTACAGAGATAGAAGACTGGATAGCCATCTGGTTCAAGGCCATATCCCATTGCAGTTGAACCTTGGACCCACAAGCCATTGCCTCGCCCAAACGGAGTACAATTTCTGAGCCATGAGAGATGTCCTAAGGAACCATCGTTTCTCAAGACAGACCCAACTTATGAAAATCGAGAGAGAAGAAGTAGATGGCAGCATTATCACAGTGTCTTCTACGACCAACTCCTGCTAAAACAAATTATTCCTACTAAGTTTTTGTGCACCAACACACTACAGAGATTTGAGCTTTTAGATGATGTGAATGAGATGTTGGCTAGGCTTGGTTTTGGGACGTTTGTGCATTGCAGTTATCTGCTGTATGATTAGCTTGTTCGTCAGTAATTAGCTTTCTGTGAGCTTTACAAGACCGTAGATCCTCATGATCCAGTTTATTAGCTATGATCACCTTTCTCTCGAGTGGTGCACTCTACAAGATGATTCAAGTAGCTCGTCTCTACGGATTTTGCAGACGTGGCGTGGACCATTTACCTTCACCAGATTGTCTACCTAATTCGATACTTTGGCACATTTTGGCAGATGGTGGATATGAAGGACGCACAACAAAGCTCATTCATATTAGGAACCCAGCGATTCAAATGCTAACAAAGTTCATTGGGTTGACTATATCCGAGAAGGAGGAGTCTGTAGCCGTTACCAAGCCCGACTTTGTATTGTTGCACTATGCGATTGCTCCAGTAATACATGATCTTTATGGCAATGCTCCTCCTCCACCTTAGCTAAGCCTCGACATCAACTAGGGGTATGTTTTCTCCAAGCTGCTCACAAAGAGACGCTTAAGAGGATCGCCTAGTACACATGTGACATAAACAATAGGTATTCTCCTCACTTTAATTTTCATACATAACAGGTTGGACCTCAGTAGCACACCCAAGGTCGAGAGGATCCGCTTTATGGATGATATGTTCATGACCAATTACACATATATGACGTAGAAAACAAAGTGGATGTAGTATGCTCAAGATTGGCAGCGTTGCTGATGCAAGCTTCTAGCACCAGAGACCACCTCAATCACTTGTCACTCCAATGTGGAGTTTAAGCGGCACCTTACTCATCTGGAGCTTGCCGAGATTGAGCCTCTATGCCTTACATGCTAGTCTACTTCTCACTGATATGAGGATCAGGCAGACTTGTAGCCTCACGCTCTTAGCAGCCGCACTCTACACGCCTTACTGCACATACCACGATGGAGCGTATCATTTCGGAGTATATTATAGAGTATGATTTTACTGACAGGGAGTACATTCGATGGGTATATGAAAGTGAGGCGAAGAAGCACTCGATGATGAGACGCATGTAGGATGCACTGAGGAAGATCAAGATGCTAGTACCCTCATGTATAGGCGAGCCTTTAGGGAGTTGAGCAGAGACAAGCACTAGAGCTGCCGCTGCGAGGCCCGATTTTGCTGGACATGGGAATGGTGCTGCATTAGACGATGATGAGGATGAGCGTATACTAGACCACTGCCTACCTCACCACCACCGAGTTCCAGGAGATCAAGACAGCCGCAACCATAGTAGGATTAAAGTTTGACCATCTTTCCTACCTTTTTTTCTTTTTCTTTTTCGATTTTTGTACTTTTCTTATCTTATTTTTTTGCGTAAGTTGTGCTTCTTTTAGGCTTATTCTCACAACAAGATGGTATAAAGTAAGTCTGGGGGAGGACACTTGCTGTGACTAACACAATTTTTCTTTCTTTTGTTTGCATGTTGAGACCTTTTTATGTTTTGTTGAGTCAGTATGCATTTTTTGAGTTTAAAAATTGGTTGTAGGGACTATGATTTACGAGGTTTATTGCATTGTCATGAACTAAGTACCATTGACTCAATCCTGACAGGTATCAATTGACTATTGGAAAACTCAAAGACTACATAACCTCTCAGCATTGCTAATATCCTCTTGGGTATTCGGAGAATCTCATACGGACTTCACATAGTTTTAATGTCAACGGGCTTGGTATGCATCAGATTGGATTCTATTTTTTGGCCAATGACGGATTTTCATATGTGAGTATGGTTCCCCTCTCTTTATCATTTTGAGTATTTATACAACAAGGTTGTATGCAATGTTAGTAAGCTGAGGGAAAAAGTGCTTTAGTGTGAAGCTACTATTTGCTTAAGTAATGGTGGTAGGCTGAGGAAAACTCCAATGATGCTACCCTTTGCTTAAGTATTGTGAGTAGACTGAGAAGAACTCCAATGACGCTGCTATTTGCTTAAGTAATGTTGGTAGGCTGAGGAAAATTCTAACGATGCTACTCTTGCTTACACCTTATGAGTTGCTGAAAATTTGACCAAATGAAAATTTGGGTTAGGTTGCAATGAAAATGAAATGAGAGGATGGGAACCATATAGAATGTAGTCTTAAGGCTGGAAAAGAAACCCATGTGCCCTTTAATCAATATCCCCTTGATAAGACTGCACCTTCTCTTAGGAAGACGGTGTGGTGCATTTGGATCACTCATTTGGATTATAGAGTTCGATTGGGACGATTGCTAAGTCTGTGAGAAGTACAAGGTGGTTTCGGTTCTATCATGTAAGTTTCATGTGGTTTACTAAAGAAATTCACTTGCAGTATTCTAATGACGAATAAGTTCCTCTGATTACAGTTTTCTTTTAAGTCTTTGCTCGCTTGAGGACAAACAAGAAGCTAAGTCAGGGGGAATTGATGTACCTCATTTTTATCGGTTTTTAACTTACTAAATTGCATATTTTTCGAGTCTTTGTTAGCGTTTTAGAATCTTTGTAGGTACAAAATATGCTATATTGGGATTAAGCTATCAAAGTATGGATGGGAGCAAATTGGAGCTACTCTGGTGTTTTTGCAGTACGCATTGATCAATCGATCTACACTTCGATAGATTGATCCCATACAACATCAGAAGCTACACACGAGTTGAAGATCGACCAACTACCACTTAATTGATCGGTCCCCTTGCCACCAGCTTATGTGCTTGGTCTGAGGATCAACCTTGCATCCAAGGATCGACTTATCCAACTCTTCTGAGGAAATGCGCTGAACTAGGTGATCGACTAGCTAATGTTGCGATCGACCGATTCTATTGTGGATTGATCAATCTGCATAGGGATTGAATCGATCGATGAGCTAGCTTAGAAAAATCTAACCTTCCTTATCTTGTACCAGACACATTTTAGACTTATATAATTAGGTTTTTAGATTTAGAAAACAACTTTTTATCATTCTTTTCATGGAAGTTCTCTTTATAAGCTTGGGAGAAGGCCTCATCCTCAACTCTGAGAAGATTTCTAAACCTTTTTAATTCTTTTGCAATTTCATCATGTTTTCTTTTATCTTCCATTATTATGCTTTCTTTGATTATGTCTGAGTAGTTCTCTTATCAGGTTTAGGGTTTTCTAGAGATTTAGGAATCAAAGAATTAGGAACAAATAAGGCTCAATCATATGTGTTCTCCATCTAACGTTGTGTTTAATGTTTAGATTAGTCTGATAACCTACTCCATGATCTTAGGTATTTAACTCACTAAAATTGGTTGTTAGATGTCTTAACTATGTTAGATGAGCAATTAGTCCTTAATTAACGAAAGCTGATCTTAAGGCTAGGTTGTTTATTATGTGCCTTAAATAGTTCCTTAGTTCGATTTGCTATTTCCTGATGAATTCTCGATACTTGATGTTTTTAATATTGAAGTTTACATTGTTTATTCGCTTAAGTTGTTAGTTGCAATCACTCTTTCATTTAGTTGATTTAGCTTGAATAAGAATTGAGTAGTCGATAGTTTAATCCTTGGTTCTCATGGATTCAACCCCTAAGTACTACACTGATTTTTTGTACACTGATTTTTTGTGCACTTGTAGTAGATTACTAGGGTAAAACTTTATTGTATTAGTCCTCCCATAATTCCGGAATCACCCGAGGGAATTTATTCATTGGATCGTTCCTCTTCTCTAATTTTACTTTTTAGTTCATTATAATCGCTCTTTCGCCATACTTTACTCCATCATTCTCGATACCAATCTAATATTTGACGACTGCAGTTGTCGTTTGATATTTCTCCTCTTTGGAACTTGACGAGCAACATTTATTTTAAAACTCAACATTGCGGAGGTGGTGTTGTTTTGCGGGTGTTGATGTTGAATTTGGTGGTTCTTCTTCTCTTTTCATCTCTTTAGCATTCCCTATCATAATGCTGCCTTGGTTCGTAATTTTTGTTATTTGCTTTTGTTTTTGAAACTAGCGCTTTTTGGAGACTGAGTTTCATTAAATAGGCTCCCTTATATTTTTCTATCTCCGAGTAACTCATTGTACGACTCAAGGTGTCTTCCAGCGAGCTTGGATGATGAATAATTATGTTTTCTCTAAACTTGAGTTATTAGGCAATCCTTCTTTCAAGGCATGTATGGCTATGTCATCCGGCACATTGACTTGTGAAGCTGTTGCTCGAAATTGGCCAGTGTAGGCTCGAATTGATTCTTGCGGACCTTGTATTATTACATAGAGGTCCGAAGTTGATGCGTTTTTCTGGATAAGCATTAAATACTACTTCAGGAAGCTATAAGTTAGTTGTTGATAACTATGTATCGAGTATGGTTCGAGTTTGGAGAACCAACTCAAAGCGTCAGCGGATAACCTTTCTTAAATAGCTGGCAGGAAAACATGGCTCCTCCAAGAACAATGTTTCACTGCGTTAGGAAATGACTATGATCTATCTTTCCTTCGTATGTTGTTATGCTTGAGCGGAACCGCGATTATGTGTTCTAAAAAGGGAGTATTTTGGGTTTGCATTAGAATACGATCAGTTTCCTGTGCTGAGCTCCTCGTCTGATATACCATTGAACTCATCTATTGCAACGTTGCTTCCACCCTCTCGTTCACATGCAGTACGTTACATGCTCTGGCGCTACTTTTGTAGGATCCACGGTCAGTGAAGGTTAGCCTTAATTAGTTTCTTTGGCCATGAGATATTGTTTGGGTTGGTTGTTCCTCTCCGGCGATTCCAGGAACAAGACACATCTCACAGGTAACTAGGTTACATGGTCATGGCGTCGTTCTGCTTGCTCGTCTGTCGTCTTTCCTTTATATTCAGTATAATATGAAGCTAGGATATCGAAACGCTTGTTCATCTTCTGTTCCATTTCCCTTAACAAGGCAACGAATGCTTCTGAAGTGCCAAACAGGGAGATCGGTGCCGCTCGATGATTTGCTTCTGCGGACGGGGTTACTCTGTTCTCTGTTGATGTTGCTGCTAGCATGTTTCCACTGGTTCATGGTATTCTTCTCTGTCTTGGCTCTAATGGCGGAACTCCGTCTCTTTTATCCGAGATATTATTCGGTGCCATCTCATCTTGTTTGATTTTGCTCCATCTCATCGATCTGGTTTTTGCTATTTTCCATCTTGCAAACTTTTTCGTGTGCCAACTGTTCTAACTGAAGTTAACATAATAAATATTTATTAATTTTGTGGGTCAAATCATTCGTTTATTGAATATGTTTATAAGATGAGTACAACAAAAATGTTTGATAACTGAATTCTCCTATCCGTCAAAGCTGGAAGTCTGCACCGTTAGCTCTCTCTCTTCTGTAGTTTTGGGTTTTTGAGATAAAATATGTCTTCTCTCCTTAGAATAACTCCTTATTTATAGTTTTTACTTTGTTTCCCCTCTTGATAAGATTTAAATCTTTTCTCTTATTTTCAATGGATTTTTTTAGAGATTTTTAGATTATTTTCGGAAATCTTAGGATGTCATTCTTCTGAGCCTCAAATGGATTTTCCTTCATGCAAGTCAAACTTAATTTTGATGATAAACTATTAAAGTAGAGCCCACCTCTGATGGTCTTCATGAATTCTATGCCTAAATAATACTTCTATTTGTTCAAAAACAAAACAATTTAGTGATATGGTGAACCTTATGAGGTATTGAACAGTGGTATTCGTTCGAGTTAGTCGGCAACATAACTTTGACTAGAACATTAGATAAGACATGTTTTGTTGGTTATTGTAAAAACGGATGATTCATTACAATAGCCTAGTACATATTCAAATTACCAAAAATAATCTACCTTAATTTTTATACATTTTCGAAAACAGTTTTCCTATTTTCCTATATTACTAAAAAATTTCCCATCTAAATATTAAGAGTATTATTTTAAAAAATCTAATTTGGAATTTTATTATTTTTATCCTATCAATCATTTTTTACTGTTTAAAAAAAATTCTTTTTTACTGCAAACATATTAGATTTAATATTTAAACATGGTATATTGCCCTTTTTTATACAAATGATTTTAATGTGACGATGAATTATAAGGACAAAAATATGATTGATATATCCTTTAATTCTAAGGGGCAGTTAATCTATATTACATTTCTCTATAGCGAACCAAAGCAAAGTAGAAAGGATCATGTCTGGGAAAGACTTACAAGAATAGGAATTACTCGAAATGAACCACGGTTAGTCATGTGCGACTTTAATGAGCTTTCCGGAAATTATGAGAAATTAGGAGGAGTTCTAAGACATGCAAATTCCTTCCAAGCCTTCAGTTTAATGATCCAAAATTGTGGCTTAGTGGATTTTCCAAAAGTGGGGAACTTTTGGTCATGGAGAGGTGTTCGGAATAACTCTGTTGTTCGATGTATGTTGGATAAAGGTTTTGGAAATGAAGAATGTCATGATTTATTCCCAATTCTGAGATTGAATATCTAGATATGATAGGCTCGGATCATCGACCTATTGTTGGAAGATTTAATGATAATCGCTACAAAAATAAACGACAATTCATGTTTGATAAAAGATGGATTGAGAGAGAAGGGTTCTCGAAGACAATTGAAAAAAGCTGGAAAGGCTTCCCTTGTCGACGACGTATCTCTTTTACCGGAAAAATAAAAAATTGTAGACGAGATATCTCTTATTGGCGGAGTAAAAATGTCCCATCAGGAAAAAAACAAATCCAAGATTTGGTTAAGCTTATTGAGGATTTACAAAACGATACTTCAGCAAACTGAGGAAATCTCAGAGGCGAAAAGTAAGTTAAAAAAAGCCTATGTTGATGAAACAGAAAAGCTGTAATAAATGGCTTCAAGAGGGAGATGAGAACACAAGATATTTTCATGCCCAAACCAAACAGAGGAGGGCAAGAAACCGTATAGTTGGACTTATGGATACTTATGATAATTGGGTAGCTAGTGAAGAAGTTATAAGCAGGGAAGCCTGTCGTTATTTCAAAGAACTATTTACCACGAATGGTAGACCATGTATTTCGGAGGATATAATGGAAATTGAACCGAAAATAACTGAGATGGAAAATAAAATGCTTCTTGACAAGGCATCTGAAGAAGAGATAAAAAAAGCTCTTTTTCTCATGGACCCAGGAAAAACACCTGGTTAAGATGGTATGATAGCTCTTTTTTTCCAAAAATCATGGGACATCATTAAAGATGATATCATTCAACTAATTAATGATTTCCTCATTTCCGGAACCTTTGACAAAGAGTTAAATAATACAAATATTTGCTTAATTTCAAAAATTTTGCAACAAACAAAAATGACGGAATTTCGCCCAATTAGTCTATGTAACATAGGTATTAAGATAATATCAAAAATCTTATGCCTACAGTTTAAGAAAATTCTTCCCAAACTTATTTCTGAATCTCAATCAGCCTTTGTGGCTGGACGACTTATTTCAGATAATATTTTAATAGCTCAAAAAATGTTCCATGCTCTTCGAACAAATAAAGCAGTGAAAGGGAAATTCATGGCTATAAAG
>OVBA01005137.1:0-20900 GCA_900406435.1 Lepidium aucheri
TATAATCAATCATTATTGATTATTATCTTATATGTTTGTTATAATTTGATTTAGTTTATCGATTATGTTATGTATAGCAATTTACATATCATAGTAGTTCATGATCGGTTAACCCGTGCATAGCACGGGTCTTAATCCTAGTTTAGTATAAAACTAAAAATTAAAAACAAAAGCAAAAAAATACACTCATATATACCTGAATACCCCTTCAAACAAAAAGAGTCTACAATCACATAAAAACTCGAAATACAAAAAGATATATTAACAATCACACCCAATCTTTTGACACTTAACATCACCACCACCACCATTCCGACATACATTTTCCAAACTAACATTACTAACATCACCAACGACAATCACATTATCTCCAATAGTCTTCCTCTTCGGCTTTGCCTCTTGAAGAATCAACAACACATCTCTCATCGGTGGTCGATCTGTCGGATTGCGGCTTGTACACAACAAAGCTATTCTCAACATTTGTTTCATCTCTTCTCTTATCAAACTACATGACCTACCCATGCTCTTGTCTAGAACTTCTTCTACATCTTCTTTTGTCTTCACCTTTGATTTTACCCAATCCACAATACTGTTACCTTCTCCAAATTCCGGTTCAACCGATCTTTTTCCGGTTATTATCTCTAATAAAATCACCCCGAAACTATAGATATCACTCTTTTTGTCCACTTGCAGTGTATATGCATACTCTGTTCATAAAAAAATACAAACAAACAAAATATTTGATTTTGGTCAGATGTCGTCATCCCAACAAAAAGAATGTTTTACAAACAGACATATTCGGAGAATGGGACGAAAAAGACAAATTTAAAATTTGGGGAAAAGTAATTAATGATTTAAATAATTTAAGGGTACCTGGTGCAATGTAACCGTACGATCCGGCAACGACGGACATGGATTCATCGGTTTGAATCAGCTTAGCGACGCCGAAATCCGCCACACGCGCCTCGAAATCAGCGTCGAGGAGGATATTGCTAGGTTTCAGGTCGCGGTGGACGATCACTGGATCACAGTCATGGTGGAGATAACAGATCCCTTGAGCCACTCCGATTGCGATCTGGTAAAGTGCCGTCCATTCCGCTGCCGCGTTCATCGTCTTATCTCCACCATGAAGGAGATCGTCTAAGCTTCCATTAGGCATGTACTCGTATAAAAGCATCGTACACTCTTTATTCGAGCAGCATCCTAGTAGACGAACAATGTTCCGGTGCCGGACGTGGCCTAGAACATCGACCTCTGCCAAAACGCCGCTCTTCCGCCGCCGGATCTTGCCATTTTCTTTGTTTTTACCCCAGAGCTTTTTCACGGCGATTATCTCTCCGTTTGGCATCTCTGCTTTATACACTGTACCTGTTGATCCCATTCCGAGGATATTATCGGTTTTTGAGAGACACTCCACCACATCATCGGCCGAGAAATTCAGCCTCTGAAAGGCGGTTAGTTTCCACGGTCCTATATCTCCACCGTTTCTTCCACCACCGTCGACTCTGTTTCCGTAGCTTTTTTGGAAACATCGAGTAGCGGCGACGAGGACGAAGAAACCAATTCCAATTGCCGCCGCCAATATCCAAACAACAGTTCCCGCGGTTTTTTTGGGTTTCTGTTCGTTACGATTACCATCGAGGTCTGCGTCTCCGGCGTTGTATCTATCGGAATTGCAAGGTCTCGCGACGAGATCTCCGCATAGCCCTTCGTTTGAAGAGAAGAAGGATGGATTCAGATGCGCAAACGAACCGCTTGGAATTGGACCAATTAGCTGATTGAACGAAACGTTGAAGGTTGTGATAGTCTTGGAGCTTCCAAAATCCGACGGGATTGTTCCGGTGAGGAGATTATGAGAAAGATCAACGTCGGCGATCGAAGGAAGCGTCGAAATCTCCCATGGGATGATACCGGATAAATGGTTTTGGCTTAGATTCAAACAGAGAAGCTTCTCACAATGTCCAATATCCCAAGGAATCGTTCCGTTGAGTGAATTACCTTGAAGCTCAATCCTGTAGAAGCTTTTGCATCCAACATACTTTGGGATTTCTCCGATCAAATCACTGAAACTCGCTGAGAAGATCTGTAGACTCGGAGCTTTCCATACATTCTCCGGTAATCGGTTATGGAATGAATTGCAAGAGAGATTCAAGTACTGAAGAACAGGAGCAGTAACTAAATCCGCCGGAATTTGGTCGGTGAATCTGTTGTTACTCAAATCAACGTAAGTGAGATTACGCAGAGAACCGAATCCGATAGGAACCGTGCCGTTTAAGAGATTGTTCTGACTTCGGAACCTCCAGAGAGTATTGCACCTTGTCAAGCTCTTTGGTAATTCACCTTCCAACATGTTGGAGAAGAGAATGAGTTTGTATAGCTTGTTTCCATGGCAGAGAGAAGGAGGTATTGTGCCGGTAAACGAGTTGTTAGAGACATCCAGTGCCTCAAGGTTTCCGTTTAATCCAAGCTTTTGAGGCAAAACTCCGGTGAAGTTATTATTCCATAGAAGCAATGAGCTTAGCTCCGGTAGTTCACCGAACCCTTCAGGGACTTCACCTGAGAGATTATTGGTGATTAAGCTCAGCCACTTGAGGTTCTTTAACGTCGAGAAGCCTGGTGGGATACTACCAGAAAGCTGATTAAACGATAAATCGAGAGACTTGAGGGATCTTAAGTTGCTATAACTCCCTGGAATTTCACCACTGAAACCATTGTGGAAAAGAAACAAAGTCTCAAGCTTTGTGAGATTTCCGAGTTCTGGAGGTAGAAAACCAGAGAGGCTGCAATTGGAAACGTCGAGGTATTTAAGATTTGAGAGCAACGCAAACTCCGAAGGTACGTTTCCAGTAAAGTGATTATAACCGATCTCGACGTGTTCCAGCTCCATTAAGAACCCCAATCGCGCGGGCAATTCACCTCTAAGAACATTTCCGGCTAAATGAAGAAACTTTAATCTTTGTAAACCACTGTAAACTGCAGGAATCTCTCCTTCAAAGTAACTTCCACCAAAGTTAAGCTCTTCTAAGAAACGAAGACGAGCCACGTCAGTTGGCAATGGACCTTCGAAGTCGTTGCTGTACGCATTGAAGACTTTTAAGAACTTAAGCTTGGAAATTCCGGGAGGGAAAAATGAGTCGAAGGAGTTGTGGCTAATGTCGAGAGTAGTGAGCTTGATGAGATCAAAAACAAAAGTGGGAAACGGACCTTCCAAGGAATTTCCACTGAGATTCAAGTAGAGTAAGCTGGACAAGTAACGAATCTGTTGAGGAAGACTGCCCGTGAGATTCTGGTGAGAGAGGTCGAGAGAAATGACTTGAGCGGTTATATTGTCACAGACTATACCGGACCAAGAACACCAAACACCGTCGTTTTGACCATCAAGAGGGACTTTCCAATCATGAAAAGCAGATGGCGAGCCAGAGAGAGATGTCTTGAGGGATATTAGAGACAAAAGTTGAGGCGAAACCTTGAGGGCTAAGGAATTAAAGGCAAAGAAAGGAAGAAGAAGAATGAATAGATGAACAAGAGAAAGAGAAGCGTTCTTCTTGTTCAACATGGCTTTTTAGGAAGAAACAGTGTGAAATGGTGTAGTGAGATAGAGAAAGATGTTCAGGTTAAAAATGGTGGATATAAGGTATTGAAGAAGGAGAAGATGATAGAGGAGAAGAGAAGAAGAAGTCATGATGAAGGTGATGATTGTGGAGTGCGTCTAATGGTCTGGCTTTTGTTGGTTAAGGCATTATGGTTTGTGTGGGGAAGAAAGAAAAGAGAAAAATTATAAACTCAAATCCATTTTCCTCTCTTCTTTTACTTTTCTTACTTTTTGTAAATTGCTTACTGTATCACTTGGTATTTTAGATTTATTTTCTTTACTTTTATAATTTTATTAACTATGAACCAAACTAAAGAGCATTCTGTTTATGTCCTAAAATTTTATTACTTTGTAAACAAAAAAAAGAAAAAGATTGTCCAATCACTTATTTCAGTTAGACTACTTTTGTCTACAATATACTTGTTCAAAACTTTATAACGTACAACAAAAATAATGTAATGTAATAATAACTTTTTTTTTCTTTTGGTTTTCATGTAATAACAACTTGTGTAGTAGTACCATGGCATGAGATTAACTAACGACCACTATAAACAAATTTCTTCAGGTAAAGATTTTTCATCAACTATAAAAAATTTCAAATCTTATTAATTCTATTATTTTAAAGAAATATTGTGTGTTTTTTCACGATGCCACCCTTATTAAAATATTAGTGAGAGTGCTTGTATCTTTTTTCTCCTTCATTTAGATATATTTTTCCACTTTGATAGTCTTTTATTTAAAAACCATTCGCAGACAAACTGAATAGTCGATGGAATGTATACGTAGATATGCAAAAGTAGTATAAATGGATTCATACACAATAATGAAATCATATAGGAGTAGTATATGTAAGCGAAAGTGGAGTGTATTTATGTAAGTCACTCACAGGATCCGATAAAGCTAAATTCCTCTGTTTCTCCACTAACTTTCACACCACACTCTGTATTTACATATAGGGATATATATGATGCACATTTATTTATTAGTTACATACAGTATATATTAAGATTTTATGCATATAAGTAGAATTATAGTATATTATTTCGAATATATCACCGCCATTCTCGCGCTCAAAAGATTCAAGACTGGGTAAGCAATTTCATCACACCATTATTTTTCTTCCTTTTCTCATTCCATTTATACGTATATACGCGTGCTTCTCTTCCTTAATTACTTTATCATTTATATCCAACTACATTTTTTTTTTTTTTTTTTAGTTTTCACTAGAGCATTCTGGAAATGGATCTCGAATGTTGGTACTAAGAAGAGGGGTACTTAACCACCTCATCCTGACCATTTTTTTTTCTTTGATCATATGTAAGAGATACTTAATTTATATATGAGGATTTTTGTCAACGACAATATTAATATTATGTCACAATGACCGGCCCATTAACCAAATTCCTATATAAATCCGTAGGTGGTGCGACTCGATCCCTTGTTATGCATGTGCGTCTACCTTTAGAGCTTCTCTAACCCAACACCAAAACACCAAATTTGGTGTCAAATGCTCTCCAACCCAACTCCAAAATTAACACCAAATCAAATTTTATAGTGTTTTGCGAACAGTACAACACCAAATATGGTGCGGTATCGTTCACAAAACACCAAAAAGAATTATTATTATTTTATTATTATTTTTATATTATATAATAAGTTTATATGTTGTCTATTAGTATTGATCTCAAACATTTTGCCCGAATTTGAAAAATTAACTGAGAACCGAATAAAATCAATTCATAATTGAACCAAAATTTTACTAGTTTTTATACGAGTCCAAAATTTACATACATGAAATATCCAAAACTGATTGAAATCAAGTAAAAAATACATTTAAATTTTTAATCTATGTTTAGTAATACGAAATATAGGTTATAGTTGATATAAAATGAAAATTAGTTTTTAATTATTTATCGAAATAAACATTAAAATTTTCGTAATAAAGAAATTCTTAAATTTAGTAATATAATAATAAAAAGTATTATATTTGGTGTGAAATTTGGTATTGTAATTGGAGATGAAAAACTTTTTGGAACACTAAAACACCAAATTTGGTGTTTGAATTGGAGTTGCCCTTAGTAAAATTATCACTAGCCACCAAAGTAAATACTACTTGCAATTTATCTATTGTAATAATTTATCATATTTATCTATTGTAATACATGCAATTATAACAGCTTTAAGACATGTAGTACTCATATTTATTTATAGGGTTACTTTCAATAAATAACCCATTGACTTAAGTTAATGGTAAAAATAACCCACAAATTTCTCTCTCTTTCATTCAAAAATATCCTTATTTTTTTATATATTTTCGAAATTGTCACTACCTTTTTGGTTTTAAAATTTTTATTTTAAAATTTTATCCCAACTTAAAATTATCAAAATACATATCTAACCTCAAATATTTACTAAAATGTCATCTTCTTCAATGCTACCAACAACCATTACCAACCAAATCTAACTTTTAAATGCTAATGAATCTACCTATTTTTGAGGTTTAATTGCTTGTAAACAATTTTTAACCACGTTATCTCTTCATTTCTATCCATTAATCTCAAATTTTCATTGTAACATTTCTTCAATGGTTCATTTCAACATTATCTCTCTCAAACAATCTACAACGGTGCATTTTGACATTCTAGGCATTTAAGTAAGATATATATAACCTCTAACTGAAATCTAGTAATTTTTTGGATTTTTTGAAAAAGTTGCAAAGAAGAGACTTCACGTGAAGTCTTTGGTCCTTGGAGACTTCACGCGAAGTCTCCAAGTCAACAATGAGGTTAGTTTTGCATTTGACTAATTTTGAATTCGTACAGGAAAAAAGTCTCCACATTCTTGTTTGACGAAAAATTTGTTTTTGCGAAGACTACACGTGAAGTCTCCTAAAAGATGAGTTAGTTTTGGAATTGACTAAAATTGACTTTTACAGAGACTTCACCTGAAGTCTCCTCATATTGTGGAGACTTTTGGGTGAAGTCTATGTATCTTAAAGGGGTTATTTTTGAAGTTGACCAACCATACGATTATTTGACCCCAAAAATCTGGAAATTTATGTGAAATAGGAGACTTCACGTAAAGTCTCCTCAAACACCGGAGACTTCACATGAAGTCTCCATTTTTAATATTAAAATGGAGCCCACGTATGCTTTCTACGCAAATAAAAATAATAATAATAAATTAACAAATTTGGGAGACTTCTTTTGGAGACTTCATTTGGAGACTTCACGTGGAGACTTCACGTGGAGACTTTACTTGGAGACTTCATTTCTTAAAATCAAATTTAGTCAATTGCAAAAGTAACCTATGTCATATAGAGGACTTCATGTGAAGTCTTTTACATTTTGAGAAAACTATTATTCCGAAAAGGAATTTAGGAGACTTCACCTGAAGTCTCTGATTAAAAATATTATATCTGGGTAATTGCTAATATGACCTTTAAAAAAGAAGACTTTACGTGAAGTCTCTTATAGGAAAGTCAACATTTAGTCAAATGAGTAAATAACCTTAGGAGACTTCACATGAAGTCTTCTTTTTAGCTTTGGAGACTTCAGGTGAAGTGTCCTCATACAATTTGGAGACTTGACGTGAAGTCTCCTCTTTTTTATATCTTAAAATTGATTTATTTTGATTATTAACGATACTTTTACTATTTGTTGCACTAATATCGCTTATATAATCTTTTGTATAAGTTTAACATAATTATATATTATAGTTAGGCTTCTGTAGATTTTAAAAGTGATATAGGTAGTTATCTCATTCAAAGTAGACTTCAAGTGAAGTCTACTATGTCAAAAATACTTGTATGAATTCTTCCTTGATAGTTATGGCTATATGAATTATGTATACTATGTCACAAATAGACTATATCACAAATAGACTTGTACAAAAAGTTATGGCTGTATGAATCTTTGTTTTGTTCATGATATTATGTGAATAACTTAAGGAATTCTTCCTTGTCCTTTAAAAATTATCTTAGGGAACTCACTTTTTAAAAAATTATTGAAATAAAAGTTTGGTATATATAAGAACTCTTTTAAACAAAAGAACAGAAAATTTGTTTGCTTACATATAACAATTCGTTATAATTTATGTTACATAATCAATAGTAGCCATCAATGGAAATTTCACACTTATCTACAATGTGATATTTACAATTTGTTGACAAAAAATTATCTACAATATGTTCTCTTTGCTGGCCACCCGATTTCTTAGCTGCATTGATTCCCTTATGAAAGCAAGAAGAAGATAGTGGAATCAAGATCAATAACCCCCATCAGTTTTTAAGAGATATGAGTCTCCTTCATAAGTCTCATTGAGAAGTCTCCTTAGAAGTCTCCTTAGAAGTCTCATTCAGAAGTCTTCTTCAGAAGTCTCCTTCAGAAGTCTCCTTCAGAAGTCTCCTTCAGAAGTCTCTTTAGAAGTCTCCTTCATAAGTCTCCTTAGAGGTCTCCTTAGAACTCTATCAGGAGACTCCACCAGGAGACTCCACCAGAAGACTCCACGACGAGACTCCACCAGGAGACTCCACAAGGAGACTCCACCAGGAGACTCCACAAGGAGACTCCACTAGGAGACTCCATCAGATGACTCCACCAGAAAACTCCACCAAAAGTCTCCACCAAAAGTCTCCACCAAACATCAAAAGATGACAACCTGAAACAAATCATATCAAAAAGATTCCATCTTTAACTAGATTAGACCAAAAAAACTAGAACTTTTCACAAGATCCCATTTCAAAAATAAATCTATAACTAGAAAACACAAATCAAATTTTCTCACACTATCATTACAAATGAAATCTTTCACAATAAATTTTAAAAGAAAGATCTTTCAAAAGCAAATTAAAAAAAAGATATTTCACAAAAGTTATATAAAAAACAAGAAAATTCTAAAAAAAGAAGAAGATGTTTCAGATCATATTCATTAAAAATGTAATCTTCAATGTAAAACTTTAACAAATTAACATGACTGAACCAACAAAGTGTAAGATTAAGGTTTACAAATATATAGCTTACCTCTAACACCATTGCATTGAACTCCTCTCGGGTGAGTGTTGGTGATTGTGTCGATGTCCCTATCGTATTGGAATAGTCGCATTGAGACATCTGAGTCAAGCGGTCATACTTCATCTTGTTCACATTCTCTATGATTTCTGCAACAAACTTTGTCTTGAATCTCTTTGGTCTGCTTGTTTGTGTGTGTGGCCTTTAAAAGGTCCAAGTAATTAGGTGGTACTCCATTGTTTTTTGAGGCCTGTTATGTAGTACGACCTGTTAAAATTGATAACATAATGCAAAACATGTATTTGAAATAGTCATCTGAGTATTGTACCAGCTCAAGCTATATCCGTTTAAAGCTTTTAGAACCACAGTTGTGTACTGCCATGCCTTTATCCTTTCGATCACTTTTCAGGTTCATGGACTTGATATGAGACTCCAATGCTGTTTCAGGAAGAGCCCAATACTTCTTAAATCCTTCCCAAGTGGAAGCATTACATCAAACCGGACAGGTTTTGCCCCTCCATAATTAGAGCATTCTTCTTAAATTTCTGGGACATAAACAGTATAACTAGTTTGAACACCATCATCATCATGTCTGCCCGGCTTTCGAATTTTTGTAATAATCTCCATTGGTAGGTGAGCCCCTCCATAATTAGAGCGTTCTTCACTTAAGCATTGTGCAATAATAGAACCTTCAACTTTACTTAGGTTTTCACCTTTTTTTAGGATGATACATATACTGCTCGAATGGATACATCCAAAGATAATGTACTAGACCACCTAGTAATGCCTCATACGATAGATATAGTGGGAGATGTTCCATAACATCAAAAAAAGATGGTGGCATTATCTTCTCTAAATTGCAGAGAATTATCAAGATTTGTTGGTCCAAGTGTTGAACCTCTTCCACCGATAGTGTTCATAAGCTTAAATCTCGGAGAAATGATGCAATTCTTGCACAAAATGTTAGGTTTCAGAATATAAATACGAGAACAATAATTAATTGTATGAGTTATACTTTGATAAACTTGTACCTGCTACAGCCTTGTGAACATTTTCTGAAAGGAGATTAGCGAAAGCAAATGGTAGAAGACGTTGCATTATAACATGGCAATGGTGACTCTTTAATCCTATAAATTTTCCTTCCGAACTATCCACAATATTACAAAGATTCGATGCATACCCTTCTGGGAATTTCACATTGTGCATGATCCATCTGAAAAACTCTGCTTTTGCTTCGTCACTAAGTCTATAAATTGGCACTGCACATTTCCTATTGCTAAGTAAGTGAAGCTCTTTCCTACTACAAATATCTGGCAAATCCATCTTTCATTTCAAGTTTTCCTTCGTCTTTCTGGAGACATTTAATATCGTGTTAAGCAAATTCTCACACACATTCTTCACAATATGCATGTAATCAAGACAATGTCTAAGAAGATGATCTTTCCAATATTCTAGTTCCCAAAAAATCTTTTCTTGTGCCACTTGTGATTTATACCGTACTCGAAAATATTCTCATGTTGATTACCACCACAGACAACAGAAGACTCTGCTCCAAACTCACCCAATTGCTTTAGTATTTGTTTCCCATTTGGAATCTGTAAAGGACCCTCAAAAATTTTCCTATTCTTTCTAAACAATGCAGTGCTTCTTTGGTAAGGATGATCTAGAGGAAGGTGTCGCGGTGACAATCAAACCATGATGTCTTTCTACCATGTTTCAATTGGAAAGCATTTGTTTCATGTTGGCAATGCGTACAAGATAAATGTCCATGTGTTGTCCAACCATAAATCATACCATAAGCTTGGAAATCGCTTATCGTCTACATGAGAACTCTTTTCATTTGAAATTTTTCTTGCCTAGATACATCGTACGCCGGAAACCCGTCCTTCCATAAAAGTTGAAGCTCATGTATAAGAGGCTGTAAAAATATCAAGTGATCGTTTTGGGTGATCAGGCCTTGGTACTAATATCGTTAAAAATAAAAACTCTCGTTTCATACAAAGCGTAGGTGGAAGATTATATGGAGTTAATATAACTGGCCATAATGAGTATTTTCTACCGTGTTTACCAAAAGGACTGAATCCATCAATACATTACCGCAATTACACGTTCCTAGACTCAGCAGCAAACCTGGGGTAGACACTCTGAAAATGTTCCCAAGCAAGTGCATCTGAAAGATGCGCCATTTCACTGTCTCTATTGTGTTCACCATGCCAACCCATTGCAGAGGCCGTCCTTTCAGATTCATACAGTCTCTTTAGCCGATCCACAATTGGTAAGTGCCATATTCTTTTATGTGCAATAGAAGCCTTCCTACTACTAGATTTATATCTAGGATCGCCACAAAACCTACACTCTTTTAGGCTTTCATGATCTTTCTAATATAACATACAATTGTTTTTGCACACATCAATAACTTGGTAAGGCAAACCTAACCCAGAAACTAGCTTTTGAACCTCATAGTAAGATGACGGTGCAATATTCCCTTCCGGAAGTTGGAACCAACAATGCTGTGCAATTGTATCAATACAATCTTCATAAAGATTGTAATCTGTTTTCAAAGTCATAAGATGGGTTGCAGATGATAATGATGAATGCCATTCTTTACAACCCGAATACAATGGAACCCGACCTGTATCAAACATCTCAAAAAACACTTATCCTATCGCAACTTCATGAACCATTGAACTTGGTGCAATCGTTACATTTGGTGTCAGCTCCATACCTTCTACATTGCCTGGTTCAAAATTACCCATCGAGCCGCCAGGTTCAGCAACATCTTCAGCTATAACAACGGGCTCTTCACGAAGTATATTACCCGAAGAGGAACTACCAAAGGCCATTTTCTCGCTTTCACCATGCATATACAATATTTTATATTCATGCATAAAACCGCTTCGAAGTAAATGATTTCATACCTGTGATACTATCTTTTGCGACAACTACAACACATTAGGCATGGACAATACATTTTCTTTGTTTGTACACTTAATGCTTGATTACCAGCAAATGCTATGAACTCCACAACCCCCTCAACATACTGTTTCATTAGAACTCCGCTTTTACTATCATGTACTGTACCGTCCATCCATGATCGAAAGTACTTATAATTTGCCATTTACAAAAGAGTGTAAAAGAATGCCAATAAGATTGGAAAAAAGATAGAGAAATAAAAGCTTGAGCATTGAAAGATAAGAAAATGTCGTATTGTTGGGTTTGAGACAGAATGGGTGGTCTTTGAATATTTGGGTAGGAAAGGTAATATTTTAGATAGATCCAGACGGTTATGGACAAAACGTTAGTTTCCAAATCCGCCTAAAACCGTAACATTTCTATATTTTACCGCATCGGTAATAATGATTCTTTTTTATTTTTCCACCAAAAATAAGGTCCAGACAGGTCCAGACAACATTTCCGTCTGTAACCATTTTCTGTTTATCTATCACCACCGACACTTCCACCACTACGACAAATCACTTTCATCTTCTCCAGTTACAACAAATGTATACTTTCTTTTTTCTTTTGTTCATATCCTCTTACATAATCTTTAATTATCTTGTTCTATATAATGTTTTCACTTTTTATGAATGAAATTACAATTTATTCAATTGCTATGTATTTTTTTTGGTTTTAATGCCTAATTGTGGACAACAATTATGTAATATATGCCTTAGTTCTAACTCAATTTTTTTTCCTTTAGTATGAGTCGACACAACAGCAACAAATTAGAGACTATTGAAACAAAACCAACCGGTTTAAAAGATGATTCTTCACCCGGGAGTAGACGAGAGTTATTTGTCTCAATTGGTACACCACATAGGCTATTTTATTTGAACAAGAAATATTACATCAAAGTTGGCTCAGTTAACTCCGATCGTGAAATCGAAGAAATGATCTTATCTTTTTGGCATATTTATTGGCCAAAATGTTACTAGAACATAAATTCTAGTAACTATGATATGTTAGTTATAATTACTATTTTGTTTTGTCGGCTTATATCGACTTTCCATTTCCAATGTATGTGTAAACAACTTCTTATGTTCACTCCTCTAATGTTTTAGAATGTAGAAATTGTAATCCTTCAAATATTGTTTGAATTTATGCATAACTAAACGTTCAGTTTACATAAATTTTATTTCGTTACATATCCTTCTTGATCCGTCTCAAATTTTAAAACACTCTATAACTATCTAGATTTTTGTCTGAAATTTCTAGACACTTCTGGACAACTCGAACATTTTCTTTGCATTTGTTGATTTCCGTTACAAATTCGAGACAGTTTCCTCTCAAATTTAGACGACATGTACTCCGTTCCTACTTGTCACGTTTTTATCCCAAATTCAGTGCAATTTGGGACGGAAATTTTGTCCGTCTAGAATGTTGTCCCGAATATCAATTTTTTTATAGTGAGAAAGGCTTCGATGAACTCCCCGACCTCCCATGCAAGCACCGTCTACTTAATCTGGGAAGCATAACCAACCCGAACCGGATTGAAAATCTGAACTTTTTCAAGAGCCATCCACAAGCATTTATAGCTAGTAAAAATTGGATTTGTTGTAGAAGGGACCACCGATTGTGACCATTTAGAGGAAAAACTGGCCTCCATTGGTTTTCGAGTAACCAAAATTCTACTTCTAGCAGAAGACTATTCTTTGTAGACCGCTTCCACCTGAAAGATAATAGTTCGAGAATCAGTATCAATATCATAGAAGCAATGATCATTTCAAGCTTTCCAAATGTGCCATATATCCAAGAGAAAATCTCGAAAGCTATTTAGTTTGGAATACGCCAAAACAAATAGTCTATGTTATACCAGATAGATTATCCTGGAAAAACATCGACTACAGAGGGTATACATGATAATACACAAGATTAACTTGCTGGTAGGCATTCAATAGGACATGCATAATGGTTTTAGTCTCTGCACCACATCAAGAATATTGTATATCACACTTAATATCACGGTGACTGAGATTTTGCTTAACTGTAATACATTATTATATTTTAGTGATATTTTTTGTTAACAAAAAAAATTGTCATATTTGGAAACCCAATCGCATAGCAATCTAGAAGCAGGTGTAAAACCCTTAAATAGTAATTAAGAAACTTCAACAATACTTATTTTTTTGATAAAAATTACCCAAGAAATCTTTGACAAACCTTCCAATGAAAAAAATGGATATTTTTTTTTGTATTGAAAACATATATAGTGGTTAAAACTTTATAGTGAGGTTATACCAACATTTGTCTTTTAAGCTTACATGATAGAGATTTATAACCATTAGACTATCATTTAAAAAAATTAATAATTTCTTCGAAATTTAAGACTTTCAATTTTTAAAACATATATGAACATGAATTATATTCGTGTCTTATAATCACTGTTCTAACATTTTTGTAAATTTTAAAATGATCTCAATCTCATGGTCATGTTCCACTAGATAATTTTTTTGGGGTCTCAATTATATATTTAATTCTCATGCATTCTTTAACTTTTACATGTTTATGTAATTGTGAATACATAACTAATTATCAAAATGAATCATGTTATCCTTTGTTACATTCACTATTTCTATTTATTTTTCATGTAAGTCTTAAAACTATCTCAATCACATGATCTAAGAAATATTTTTGTCTCATGTAGAAATATTTAATACATCGAGGAAATCCAAACCATGCCTTTTTCTTAAATATTTATTTTCTTTTTATTTGGTCACGATGTCTTTTTCTGATAACATATTTTATTCTTTTTATTCTCGGAAAAAAATAACATATTATTTTTTGTCAATGCTATGTAAATAAAGGTATAGCTGTTGAAATTGACTTAAGAGCATAAGGTTTGTCTCATGATGGTTGCTTGCCATTATAGATTCACTTTTCATCATTAAGGTTGGGTGAAATATCTCGAATATTTTAATTCCAGGATCTATAAAGTTACAACTTAATATTCATTATTCCTCAACTAATCACCTCAATATACCTTTTAAAACAAAACAAAACTAATCACCTAAATTATCGTTTATGTTTGTATAACTTTTAAAGATTTCGTACGTACGTGAGCATAATAATCCAATACTCGCTCTTTTTATATATAATTAATGCTATATATCTTATTAAATTCAGTGTTGTACTTTTATAATTTGTATATCTGTTTTGTAATACTTTGAATGTGTGTAATGTATAAATTTTATTTCAGTTTTTCATTGTTGTTTCTTTATAATGAATATCAGAAAATAATACTTCTAATTATGTCAGAAAGAAATTCGTTTTTCTCTAAGAAACCATTGAATTTTGTTATGAATTCTTTACGGATATAAATTGTAACAACATAATCCAGTCCAGACGGATATGATTTGTTGAGCATTTAAACAAAATAATTTTTCTAGACAAAGAGAAACGTTTTCATCTTGCATATACTATAATTTAAAATCGATATCTGCATTCACAGGGACATATTAATCCACATATATGTACATTTGAAAATCTGGCCGCAGTAGGATAAATTGCTCTGAGGATGTTTTTATAAAAAAAAAAGAAAGATAAATTGAATGCAATAATGAAAGACAAAACAAAAAGAAATGAAATAGAAGAGAGGAGTCATGCGTCGTTACATTTATCTTTAGTTAGTGTTTTGTTGCCACGCGTGTCTTTTTCGGAACAACAGTATCGCATGTTGTTTTCCCTTTTAATATTACGCTTTTACCCCCTGCCCAATTTCTTCTTATACATGACACCCTCCAATATGATTACCTTCCCATCAATAATTACATACTTATGTTTTAGGGTTTATGCAATATTTTGCTAATCAGTCAAATGGGTATAATAACAAAGCAGGTTTTTATTGTTTATTTTTCTAAACAACAAAAATATCAAGTGTTTATATATAAAAGAATTTGCAATAAATAGTTACATTTGTGTGTAAAAGATAGTAAGTCAGATCAATATTTGAATTGATATATAAATATAATAAGAAACGAAATTGCATCTATGATTTTTAGTATAAAAAATCTTATTCAATAAATATATTATATTTTTAATAATATTTAAAATAAATAATTTTAGATATTTAAAATATATTTTTTAAAAATTATTAGTTAATTTCTTATGTATACTGAAAATCTAAGGCGATTACGCCTTATCGTTTATAATCTTTTTCTCTTTACCAAAATCTTTAACGGTTGACAGCAAAATTGTTGGATGATAATTGTCACGTAACTGCTGGGCTACATGTATTTAACATCTTTGTTTGTCTTCGGTTGATTTCATCAATTCAAAGTTCTTCTCAGCAATTTTCTTCAAACACATCGATAAGTGATATTCGAAAAAATGAAAAATTGCAAGATATGGTTGGAAAAACTTCTACTTGCGATGCCAGATGATCTCGGTTCAAAGGCTGATTATGTGAATCACTTCAGTTTAATTGTAACTCATGTCAACCCCCACAAACAAAATCTGCGAACAATGGTAGGGGCTCTTCTGCAACTGTGGGGAATGGGCGATACGCTCTCTGAACAAATCATAGACAACCGCCATGTGCAATTCCTATTTCCCTATGAAGAATCGATGAATTCAATAATCAAAAAGGGACCATGGCCGTTCAAGGACTAGATGCTTACGGTCCAGAAATTCAATCTGAACGCTACGACAAATGTTTCTTGTTTTATCTCGTTCTGGGTACAAGTCTGTGGGATACCAGTACAATATATGATTGCACCTATGGTTGGCACATTTGAGCATAATTGGGACACTTCCTTGAAATAGATTATGGTATTGGAAACACAATCCTTGTGGATTACATACGAGTTCAACTGCTTTGTGATGTCGCATTGCCTCTCTCATTTTAGCGATATTTTTGTTTTGGAAATGAAATGGTGGTTTTGACTCTTCAATATGAAAAGCTGAAAAAAATTGTACTAACTGTGGGCTTCTTTCCCATGATGCTAATAAATGTCTTGAGAATAATAATTACGTGACTCTAGAAGATGATGATGAGGACCCAAGTGAATACAATGATGATGATTTCAACCCCTCTATGGATGCACCAAACAACAACATGGAAGTTGGACATGTTTCTTCTTCGATGCTAGAACAGACACTAGAGAACAACACCTCGAATTTGTCTCAACACAAGCGAAAAAAGGATAGTGATCCAAGGCCTGGAGATTCTGCGGCCACTTTGATCCTCACTCTGATCCTTCGACGTCATGGAACACTATACTAAACGTACATACCAACACTCTGGTTACGTGGAGATAAGAAACTGGTTCCAAAATACCTTATATTTAATTCAATAATTAGATTGAAAGTCCCTAAATTTGTTTTGTTGTGAATGGCGTGAATGATACTGGTGAAGGGTTAGTCTCACCACAAGGAGACACTTTGGATGAAGGTACAGTGGGCCATAAGCCACCAACGAAATCATGAATGTCCTATTTTGGTTGTAAAATAAATAAAGGAATTGAATCTTTCTACTGCTCTTTTGTGTACGGTCATCCTATTCAACAAATGAGACATCTTTTATGAGAAAAGCTTGAACGAATAAATGCAACTAGGTCTGGTCCTTGGATGTTATGTGGAGATTGTAATGATGTTTTGAGTACCACTGATAAAATAAGAGCAAGACTCCGTGAAGCATGGACGTTGTTCCTATTTCGGAAGATGGTTGAAACCTGTAATCTAACATATTTGGATTATATGGGTAACAACATGACATGGATAGGTCGACGACATTAAAACCTTGTACAATGTTGGTTGGATCGGGTACTAGTGAATTTAGAATGACAAGCTCTCTATCCTGCCTCGCTTACTAAAAATTTACCCTTACATGAATCAGATCATTAACCTACGATATTACATACTGAGAAAGTTTCAGACAAAGGCCAAAACGTTTTTGTTATGATTCATGATTCAATAAGCATGAAGAGGTTACAACAATTCTGCGTGCGTGTTTCAGAGCGTCTCTATTCCTCCTAATAACATTACAACAAAGCTTGATAAATGTCGACGGCTCTTATCACAATGGAAACATTGTTCAACTTTTTATTCTGCCAAACGCATCAATGAATTGTCTTCATAGCTTGATGTTGCACACACTGATGTTACAATTTTATTGTCACAATTGAATGAAATCAGATGCGAGTAGCTTTGGAATATAATAATGAGGAAAGCTACTGGAAAGATAAGAGATGTAATTTGTGGCTACAGAATGGCGATAGAAATACAAAACTTTTTCATGCGGCTACAAAGAACGTATTTCCATAAATCGTTTAGTACGTATTGCGACAGAACAGGGTAATATTATTTATGATAATCGTGACATACCCACGAAGGCAATACGAATTTTTAGCAATTTGTTTTCAAGTGCACATTCTTTGAATTTACAAAGTACATTGTTGAATTTACCAACTGTGGTGTCTGCAGAAGTAAACTCGGTGTTTCTACAACCTATCATGGGGGATGAGATACAAAAATTGTTATTTTCTATTGGTGGTACAAAAGCTCTTGGGCCAGATGGGTTCACAGCAAATTTTTATCAACACCATTGGAACATATCGGTCATTCTATTATTACCAAAATTCAACACTTCCTCATTACGTGATTACGGGTACAAAATGGAATCATACAAACTTATGTCTCATTCCCAAAATCCAGCAACCTCAGACTATGACAGATTTTTGTCTCATAAGCATGTGCAATGTAATTTATAAGATAGTGTCCAAACTTATAGTTCAACGTCTACAACTAATACCCCAGACGATAATATCTGAAAACCAGACGATATTTATACCTAGACGACACATTATGGATAACGTGTTGATTGCTCATGAGGTTCTCCATTCACTCTGGGTACATAGTTCGTGTTTTAAATCTTTTATGGATGTTGAGATAGACATAAGTAAAGCTTATGATAGGGTCGAATGGCGTTTCCTAGAGGTTGTACTAGTAAAGAAAGGTTTTAATCCAGTGTTGGTTAATTTAATAATGACGTGTGTTCGTAGTGTTTCCTTTTCCGTCCTTGTGAATGGCTTGTTGTATGGTTTAATTGTTCCAACCATCTTGGGGTCTGAGATAAGACGATTCCTTCTTGCCGTATTTGTTCATAATGTGCACAGATGTCTTAAGTTTATTACTATATAAAGCAGAAGCCAATGGTTATATTAAGGGCATTAGAATAAGTCGACAAAGTCCAGCTATTTCGCATTTTTTTACCGATGATTCTTTCTTTTTTTGGCGTGCTGATATTAAAAGTAGTGTCTATTAACAACATATTTTTGATGAATATGAGTCAACATCTAGACAACATATCAACTTGGCAAAATCATCAATAATCTTTGGATCAAAGGTGCATCAGCAAACACGATCCCGTGCGATGAACTTTTTGCAAATACATAACACCAATGGTGGAGGTAAGTATTTAGGATTACCAAAGCTTAAAGCATTCTTTTGGCATTTCTCTTCCAATGCCGACATATTATTACTAATAGCCAATGTCTACGATGCTACAGTCAATATGAAACTAGTGGACATATTTATTTTGACTGCTTGTAAGCTTTGGCAGTATGGAGAAGCATGGAGATCCCAGCACACTATATATGTGATACAATAATATCTCTAGATTTAAATATGCAATATCTAGTGGAACTGTCTTATGATATGACTATTGCCAAACATATTTGGTTATTGCCGTTAGTGATACTGTAGAGGCTTTGGACAAGTCGAAATACCTTTATTTATGGTAAGAAATCATATGCTTTTCAAGAAACTGGTGCGAGAGTCATGGCATATCTCACTGAATATATAGAGTGTAATGATACGTCAGATCTTCACTTCCTATAGACAAAACAAAATTGGTGAATATCAAATGGACATCACCCCAGGCAGACTGGGTGAAATATAATTTCGATGTATCATACCATACATGCGTCCAATTATCTAGGATGGGTTGGATTATTAGGTATCGCACTGGTGCGGTGCTTCATTGTGGAATAAGACAATTTCAAGGCCGACATACGATTAAAGAAGCAGAGCTAACAACTTTGATCTGGGCAATGCAATCGACATCAACTCTAGGATATCATAGTGTTTTGTTTGAAGGCGATAATCAAGTTACAATCAATTTATTCAATACTGGTGCTTGTAATCTCCGATTAACTGCTTATACTGAAACAGTGAAAGTTTGGCAGCAACAATTTATGCGTACAAAAATACAACATGTCTTACGTGAAGGGAATGGTAGTGCTGATAAGTTAGCCAAACGAGTCTTAAGATCAGATTCTAATGTCTATTGTATTTATGATTCATGTCTTATATTCTTATATTCATTTGTAATGAATGATGTAACAAATATATTATTAATATAAGGTATTGATGGAAAAAAAATCTAAACCTACTAAAAATATATTTAGTAAAATGATCATTGTATATTAATAATGTCAAAATTTTGTTATGCTATTCAGAAAAATTTATCAAATCAATATCAAATTTTGCAAATTTTTATTCATTAAGTTTTATTTTGCAACTCTATTTTTTTTATCATTATGTTATCGATCAAATCCTATATTTTTGCAGTATATTTAGTAGGCTTGGACATAAATTTTACTCTTTATGATCCTAAATTAGATGATAAAAGTTTTATCATTAGTCAATATTTGGAATTTATAATAGAACTGTAAGGCTTATGGATTAGTTTTTTTCAATAGCTTTTACATTCAAAACTTTTAATTTAGGGTTATTTTATATAAACATTTTTTTTATTTAGCAATGGTAGTTAAAATGGTAAAATAATAATTTATGTTTCATGACATAAATTTATACAGATTCAGATTAGATGATCCTTTAGAATTCTGAATTATTTGTAGTTGAATGGTAAAATAATAATGTATGTTTCATGACATAAATTTATACAAATTCAGATTAGATAATCCTTTAAATTATGAATTAGTTTGATTTAAACTAATTTAATATAACGCAAGATTTGGTGAGGTGATATTGGTCTAGTTGTAGGTGGTATGTTTACTGAAGGCAGACACTATCATACATTCATGAATCAAGTCCAACTGCCTATATTATGTAGGAACTTGGGTATTGAACCCGCGATTATGGCTCAATATTAACAAAAAAGAATGTAATGCAAGATCTGTGTAGTAATTACTGTCTCTTTTTTTTCACTGAAAATAAAGAAAAGAACATATTGTTCGGAATTACATCGTTGGAATACATTGATAAAATATTAAAGCCGGCGGAACACTGATATCCCCGGAAAACTAAAGCCCAAAAGAGGGAAGCTACATTAACGAACA
>OVBA01005138.1:891-20900 GCA_900406435.1 Lepidium aucheri
TATCTTTCTTATTGCTTACTGCAACTCCCCACTCCTCAAAGTTCCATAAACCCGCTCGAGTTACTGCTGATAATGCTTCTTCGCATGGAAACAAAAATTGGAAATGATCATGTGAAATTACCGCACCCACGATCGTTTTATACANCGTTTTATACATCTTCCAAATTCGTGGAAGCGTGAGCATAGCTTTGGCCATATTCTGTTTTTTCGGATTGAGAAGTCGCCCGATTATTATGTGCCTTTGCTCTTGTTCATTCATATAGTTTCCTGCTGGAGGAAGATCAACTGGTTCATCATCAAGTTGCAGAGAGTTGAAGGCTTCGTGGATGTTTGATTGCATGTTGGTTAAGGAGAGTTGTTGTCGAAGTTCCGGCTCTTCTCGTGGAGTCAATTTTCTTGATCTTCAATCAGGTTAAGTTATGGGTTGGGATGATCGAACATGCAACAGATCATCGGTTATGTTTGATGAGACCGAAGTAGTTTGACTTTGGAAGATCTTGGTTAGATTGAGTTTGCGCGTCACAGCTCCTCCGTTCAAGAATCGGAGGCGATGGTGTATTCCGCCGAAGAGATCTACCTGTTTAATGGATTTGTCAAGTTTAACCAGCAACCTTCTCGGATCTGGTGGTGGATTCTACCTCTCTTTCTAGACTAGAGAGCAGAAAAGTATTTTTTTTTCAGAATAAATCCGAACCAAAAACTCAGTTAATTTTACCACTCCAAATTAAGGACGTACGTAATTTTAATATATGTGTAAAAAAATAATCAAATTAGATTCAGCAAACAAATACAAGGAATTTAAGATAACTTATTTGCTTCGACCCAAATTCCTTCGGTCTCTCGAGTTCGGACTAACTATTCTTGGTGACTATTAGTTTGTTTGATCTGCCTTCTCTGATTGATTATCCTTGTATTTTTAGATATTTTCCTTCCTTATATCTCGGAGAATATCTTGACTTTTTTATCATCCCGGACTGATCAGTATTTACGTTTTTATTATTGCGCCAAACAATTTCCTCAAATTAGTGAGATCTTGTTTCCTTATTTGATTAACACGATGATCCTCCCTCATTAGAGGATTATCTTTCATGTATTGTCGAGGCGCTGTCTTTATTCCGTGATTCCTTTTTAGGCCACTTTGTGGGCTTTTTCCTTTAATATTGAATCTATTTTTGTTTCTTATTATCTATATTGTGGGCCCGGACGATTTTAAGCTCATTCATTATCAGTAGCTCCCCCAACTTCCTTATTCGAACGTGGAAGAATAACGAAGTGATTCAATTTTCTTTTCTGTTATGTTTGCATGTCTTGGAATTGGATGAAATCAAAATATTTCAAAAGAAATTTCGAAAACTTATCTTCTTTATTGATTAAGAAACTAACTAAAAACTTAATCAAACACTTTCGCATAAATTTTAAGGAACAACTCTCCAAAAGACTTATTTACAGACTAGACTAATCTCTCTAATCTACTAGGATTTACATAAATCTAATCCTATTTTATTTAGAGTTACCTTTAGTAACTAACTTACTTAAGATAACTTGCTCCTCAAGTTTAGAAATTATCCAGCATTCACCCCCGTAATTCTGGCTTGAACTTGGGGATGAATGATCTCAATGACACCTATCTTGTCTCTCTTTTCCTTGAACTTGATTCTTCCTAATGACTTCGTGAGGATGTCCGCCTTTTGTTCTTTACCGGCCATATTTCGACTTCAATTTGATTGTTTTCTACACATTCATGGATAAAGTGATATCTTGAGAGAATGTGTTTACTTCTTCTATAAAAGACCAGATTCTTTATGAGTGTAATGACCAATTTTCTATTTCTTTCAATAACTCTGTAAGTCATATTGCTTGTTTTGCAGCTTTGGTGATAGCCATAAATTCGGCGACAGCCGCAAGACCTATGAGTAATCTTATAGTTTTGAGTCTAGAGAGGGGTGCAAAAATCTCTTTAAAATAGATTCCATGTTTTTGCACATACCCTTTTAGTATTAGTCTTGCTTTGTACTTGTTTATTGAGCCATCTGTAATTCTTCTAATCTTCAATATCCATTTTAAACCAATAGGCTTTACTCTACCGGGTTTGTCAACAATTTCTCAAGTTCTGTTTTTGATGATTACTTCTATTTCGGCCTCTGTTGCATCTATCCACTCTTGTAGATCCTTTGCTTTTAAGTAGTTCTTTGGCTCTCCTTCTATTCTAATTAGTAACTTTTCACTTCTAGTATGGCTAACAACACATAGTCATCAAGATACCTTGGCTTAGAAGTCATACGAGCATATCTCACAAAACGTTGATCATTTTCTTGATTCTTATCATCATCGATTTTCTCCTCTTCTTCTTCTTCTTCTTGGTTTATTGGTTCTTCATCGAGTCCTTGTTTTGTGTTCATCAAGGTCATCTTCTGGTCTGTTTATTTCTCCTCCAAGATTTTCTTAATGAATCTTGATCATACTCGGTTCTCCATCAGTTTCTTTAGTAGTAGTCCAATCCCAAGTCTTTTCTTCATGGAATATTACATCTCTACTCACTATTACTTTTTGTGAGATTCGATCATAGAGTCTATAAGCTTTGTAACCTGATTCTGACCCGAGATTGATCACACTTCTTGATCTATCATCGAGCTTCTTGAGGTGTGGACAATTGATTTTTTTCATAGGCAACACAACAAAAAATTCTTAAGTGACAGATATTTGGTTTTCTTTCCATGAGCTTATCAAAAGGAGTTTGACCTTTTGGAGCTTTTGTAGATTGATGGGGTAAGTTGAATGTCTTTCCTCCTCTCCCCAAAACTCATTCGGAACTTTCATCTCTTTAAGTAGGCTTCTTGTCATCTCCATAAGAGTTCGATTTCTTCTCTCAACTACACCTTTTCTTTGAGGTGTGTATGGTGCTATTAGATGTATTGTAATACTATTCTCCTCATAAAACAAATTAAATTCACTAGAAGTGAACTCTTCTCCTCTATCGGTACGAAAGGTTTTGATCTTCAAAGTCATTTTCTTCTCAACAAAATCCTTGAACCTTTTCAACCAATCAAACGCCTTGCTTTCTCTTTTAGTAGAAAGGACCACATATATCTTGAATGATCATCTATCACGATAAAGATATATCGATTACTTGCTAGAGTTAGAGGTGAAATCGGATATAAGTTTCCATGAATTACTTCAAAGACTTGTCAAGCACGAAAAGCTGTCTTGGTTGGAAACAAATCTTTGATTTGTTTTCCATTTAGACAAACTTTACACTTCTCTTGGTTTATTTTTTGTAATCCAATAATCATCTCCTTTTTCACCATATTATTCATTAATCCAAAGCTTATATGTCCTAGCCAAGTATGCCAAATTTGTGTGGTGTCAATATATTTGGCAAGTGGACACCTAGGGATGGCTTATTTCGAGAGTTGCGTAGTATAACGAGTTTGGCGATCTTTATACATTGAGAAGAAGTCTTTCTCGTGGATCTATGAGGTGTAGCTTATCTCCTTTCATCTTAGATTCACACTCATTTTCTGCTTGTCCAAAACTTATGATATTATATTTCAAATCGAGTATGAAATTGATGTCTTTAAGCTCTTCTTCTTGCCGGTTTTTCCAACAAATATGATAGACCATTTCCCAACTATATTAACATAAGAGCCATCTCCAAACTTTACTTTCCCGTTGATAATTTCATCTAGTTTACAAAGAACTATTAGTTTCCTGTCATGTGATTACTTGCACTATTTTCTAGGTACCAAATTTTCGATCCTTCTTTACTTGCATCATAGTTTTTAGGGAAAAGTTTATCTTCATCCAGAATAGAACTTCATGAACATAGAGAGGTTCTTCTTTGATTTCTTCTCCTTCTTAATCTATTCATTGAAGTTGGCTTCTTGATCCTCCATACGTCTATCGGGACAAGCTGAAACAAAGTGATCCGGCTTGTCACGTCTCCAACAAACAACCTTAGATCGATCTTTCCTTCCTTTTTGGTTATAAACTTTTGTTTCTTCTTCTTGGTTGCGGCCATTTGATCTTCCTCACCTCGACCTCCTCTACTACCTCGTTATAACCACCTTGGTTCTCTCCTCTTCCATAGTCATAGAGTACATGAGTTTTCCTTGCTCCTCTACATGTGTATCAACACTAATTCATTCATAAAAAGTTTCCGTTCAACTAACTATGTCCTCAAAGCAAGTTGTCTTGATGTCCAATACTTGCTCTAGTGAAGCAACAATGTGGATAAACTTGTTTCTTGGAAGTCCATTTACAAATTTCTTCACTAGCATTGATTCGTCAATGGATTCTCCAAGTGAGGTGGATTGGGCTGCAAAACTGAAGATCTTTCCCAAATCATCAAATTTATCGGTGTCACTCATCTTTATTGATTAAGAATTTAACTCAAAACTTAACCAAACACTTTTGCATAACTATTAAGGAACAACTCTCCAAAAGACTTATTTATAGATTAGGTTAGTCTCTCTAATCTACTATGATTTACATGAATCTAATCCTATTTTGTTTAGAGTTATCTTTAGTAATTAACTCTTACTAATGATAACTTGCTCATCAAGTTTAGGAAATATCCAACATTGGAACTCTTCCTTTTTTGAAATTGACTGTCGGATTTCTTTCTATTATCATAATACGGTCATCCATGCTTGTGTGTCTGTATAAAGCGCATTGTTTAATGGGTTCTTAGATACTCTTGCCGGCTACAACCGTCGCTTCACCATCCGCCGTTTCTTAAAGGAAATCATTCTGACTTCTCTTTATTTATTTTTCTCTTTCTTTGGCAAATTTTGTTCTATTTTCTTTTCGGCTTTTCTCTTCGCGAATTCGCTGCCTAATTTTCAAGGATGTCTTCTGACTCATCGCGAACCATTCTCCATTACTTCCAAGTCGTGGCCGGGGAATGTCTCCACTTGATTCGGAGCAGTTTAATTCTTGTTATGGCATTTTTTCCGATATATATCTTTTGGGTTCTCCTCTAGAGTTTAAGCCAGATATGTATATTTGGGCCTCTGCTTATAACTTTGAACAATTCGGGCTCTCTTTTCATATTCTTGAGTGCATTCTTTTGCACTTGCGGGAGCTTTGTATGCCTCTCGGACCATTGTACCCTTATTTTCTTAGCCAGCAGTTGGTTCTTTTCCCCCGCTCTTTAATCCCTTTCTGCCTCATTTTCTTGCGCAAGGGTGAGGGTGATACATACCCTTACTTCTGTACTTCTTGCTTGGACTAGAGTACGGGTACTCCAGAACATGATGCATGTGGAAAGAGTTTGATTTCGTAAATCCTTTGCTACTATCGAAGAATGCACTTTTGATATGGTTCTCTCTTAGTGGGGCTGAGAATTTGGTTGGGCTTCCGAGTTTGATTGCTTCATTTTCTTTTGTGTTTTGCAGCTACTGTCGAGTTTTACAATTCTCGGAGTGCGAAGATTGTTTCTGAGCTAAGAAAAGGTTATTGTTCTTGGTGTTCCTTCACCATCGAGAGGATTCATATTCCTCCTTGCTCTTTGGCTTCTGCACTAATGGTTGGTGGTTCCTCATGATATTCGTTCAAATCTTCGGCTTGTTCATATCACTACAGAGTTATTTTTTTGACATTGGTCTCTGTTCTTCCTTTGGGCTCATCGAAGAGGTTTGTTGATCCTCCTTGTTACGAGGAGGTTGTTGATTTTGGCGTTGAGACCCCCTTGAGAGGTTAGTGACCCGCACTGCAGATCCTTCTTCTAAGCGGGCTCGTACTGATCCAGGGCGGCATAAGGAGAAACGACCCATAGAGGCTACCAATTCTACCACTGTCAGGGTATACTCTCTGGAAGCTCTTCGACATCTGGTCACTCCCAAGGATTTCTCGATCCCACGTGTCCTGGATATTGTGGAGAAAGTACAATTCTGAAAGACTATGTTCAGTCTTGGCTTGGTATGACCCCTCTTTTTGGTGCCTTTGACATTGTTTCTTTTATTATTTTTTGCTTAAGATGTCTCTTATCTGTTTGGATTAGATTGGTGGAGCTATAGCTCACTTAGTTGGGCAGTACGAGGCTCGCCATGTCGAGATACCTCCTTCTTCCTCCAAATAGGGATGGTTGTTATTTCTATGACCTCAAAGCCTCTTTGGCACAAATGACTGTAAAAGTTGAAAGGCTGGAGGAAGAGCTGAAATCAATGATAGGGTAGTTTATTTTTTCTATTAAAAAGGTAACTTGCTTGGAGAAGGACAAGCGAGTGTATGTTGCCTCAAAGGAGGATGAGATGAAGAAGGTCTTGAGCGTACCCTATGCGCCTGTGGTAAAGAAGTATAGAGAGCCTTGGAGAAGTCTAAAGAAATTTTTGACCAAAAACTTGATAAGTTTGAGTATGCAAAGGTCCTTGTAGTGGTTGAAGTTCGCTTGGAGATTATCATGCGCTGTAGCGGTGGTGATATCACTGAGGAGGATGTCAATGGGATGAAGCAGCAGCGCTTGACTTCTCATGCTTCTCTTTGGTAGTGAGTGGCACTAGACTTAACATTCATGAATTATGTGTGAAGACTCCTCTTGAGAGTCCAAAGGGATCCAGTCTTTCGGACTTGAACCATGATTTCGGCGAATGTTCCAATTTGCAAACTCATCGACATATCAATTAGGAGTCCGCACCCTTTTTACTTTTTTCTTTTCCTTTGGCTTTAATACTTTGTATTTTTTTACATTTACTTTATTTTTTTCTGCTAGGAAGGGCTTTTAGTCGTACTTGGTTATTTCATTCTTTTCTTTTGGCATGATATTATGATTTTCTTTATTAGATCTAGATTTGTTTTTCTGCTAAATAGCTAGACGCAGGATTAGTCTGTTTTTGACTATTCGTAGTTAGGTCTTTTTGATTTTTGTTGTTTCATGGCTTTCTGTTTATTATCTGGCTGTTTGATATGCCGCCTTATTTCTCTACTTGGCTCTTTTTTGCCATGGTTTTGTTTTTTTCCTTTTGTTATGCCTCAATGTGCTTTTAGTTTTGCCGGGAACTTAGATGTTGCTTTGTTTGCCTCTCAAGATTAGCATTGATTTTGACGGTTCTGATACTTTTTGAAATATTATCTCGAAGATTAAGATCGTGAGTTCCAAAGGGTTTCTCTTTTACTACTTTTTTCTGCACTTCGTTGGTCATGGCGACGTTACTCAAGGTATTCTCTCTCATTTCCTCAGTTTCTCAAGAATTTTTTTTGTTCTTGCTTTCTGGTTTTGATTTTTTTTATGACCAACTCCGAGAGTGATTCCACTTGTTTGGATATTTTATCGCTAAATATTCGTCTTCAGAGAAATCTTATCATTCTTCTCCTTCTCACGAGCATCTTTTCCACGCCCTTAGTGACACTTTTGATTTTTATTCTGGTGCTGCTCCAATGGTTGAGGAAGCCTCTTTGTTTGTTGGGTTTACACATCCCTCTTCCCACAAAAAGCCCTCTGGTTAACTGAGGCTTCTAAAGGGCATTGAGGACAAAAAGCCCTCTGGTTAACTGAGAATGTCCTCATATCAAATATGTTCTTACAAACAAAACCTTAAATCGATGGCAATGGGAGCAGGGTATGAGATGAGTCGCTTTGGAGGTTTCTTGAGACATATCCCCTTAAAGCGTTTCCAAAGGCTATGTCTATGCCTACGCCATCTTTTTCGAGAATTATTCTCTTTTCTTCTTGCTTCTGCGCGTCTTAGTCTGATTTTGGCTGAATTTTGCTTTCATGTATCCCAGCTTTACCTTTCTTTGTTGGGGTGGTTGTGGGTTTGTAGGTTTGTGTCGTCGAGGATGTTATTCCTTTTTCCTCTCATGACCTTCTCTCGCTTTATACCATCAAACATTGGATTATTTCTTCTATCTATCGAATAGGAAATATGACTTGAAGGTTATCGAGGGTCTTCCTTATAGGGATCCTGACTGGAGACATAGTTATTTTTTTTTCAAGGTTTACCCAGGAACTATCGGTAATTCTCCTCGTGGGAACCTTTTCGGGAAATGGTGAGATACTTCGGGTTAGGAGAATGTTCCTCTCAAGTTGAATTCCTTTTTTTGTGATCTTTATTTCATTTTCTTTCTTTTGACAAACGCCTTTTATTTCTCTTCAGTTGGGGATCCAAAGCCTGTGAGAATATTTTACTCTGGAGTGCGTGAAGAAGTCATTAGTTGACAACTGGGCTCGTTACCTCAATACTCAAAGCGCGGTGCTTGATATACCTCATTTTTATTGGTTTTAAGCTCACTAATTTGCATGTTTTCAAAATATTGTCTACATTTTAGAGTCTTTTCAGGTGAGAAATAGGTTAAATTCTGATTATACCCGAAGAGCATGGTTTGGGACAAATCGGAGTAGTTTCTGAATTTCAGCAGAAAATTATTGATCGAACGATCACTGTCCTCAGTGAGACATGCGCTCGACCTGTTGATCGACCTCACATCTTAGGATTGATCGAGCAAAGCTGTTCGAAGGATTTTGCGCCCAACCTTGAGACCGACCAAGACCTTTGGGAGATTGAGCATTCAACACTTATCGATCGATCAATCCCTTGATCGATCGATCCTCGAAGCTGGGAGGAATAAAACCTAATTTTTCCTATTTTTTACCTGCAAATATTAGGACCTATAAAAGCCTATTTTTATTTTTAGAGACATAGAGAGTTCTATTACGTCTGAGAGAGTTCTTTGTAAGCAGGGAGAAGATTTCCTCCATACTTTTGAGAAGATTTTTGAACCCTTTTATTAAATTAATTTCAATATCATGTTCTTCATCATCATCAATTTGTTTCTAGCTTAATCATGTCTGAGTAGTTTCATTATTACATTTAGGGTTTCTAGGGATTTAGGAATCGATGATTGGGGATTGAATATGATTTGATGACTAGGAATTCTCCATCTAGACTTGTGTATAATGCTTAGATTAGCTTGATTACATAACCTATGATCTTAGGTTGTTTACTTTCCAAAACCTTGCGAAACTCCTGAACTAGTATAGATGTGCAGTTGAACTTAACCAACGATAGTTGTTTGTTAGGATTAATTGTGAATTGTTGAACCAATTCGTTAAGGCCTATTTGCAATCTGGAACCAACGATAGTTAGGATCTCTAGGTTGTTAGATAGAGTAATAGATACCATAACAATGGTTTTGTTAGACTCTTATGTTCAAATCAAGAATTGTGCTTAAGAGTTCCTGAATATTTTCCCAGATTTGATTTTTATTTCCTGATGAATACCCGATTCCCTGATGCTTTTATTTATATTTGAAAATCGTTAAATTGTTAGTCTTTTACTTCAATTAATTTTTGGTATAGCTTGAATTAGAATTGAGTAGTCAAAGTGCAAACTTGGTTATTCATGGATTTTAACCGGTAAGTACTACTACTACATTGATGCGCACTTGCAGTAGATTCTTGGGGTAAAAAGTCTGAGTACATCAAGTTTTTGGCGCTGTTGTCGGGGAACCTATTGATTGCTTTTTCATTGAGATTTGATTTCTAGGCTATGCTCTTTTACTTATGTTTTTCTTTCAGGTTTATGGTCAGGAGAAGTCAATGATCAGAAAACCGACTAAATTTTGATAATGAAGCACCTACTAGAAACGAGAGAGAAAATCGATGAGCAAGAGCAATGAATCGTGAAAACCAGTAGGTTCTAGAAGATCTTGAAGTTCAGAACAATATTTAGGGAATTCTGAATGTGCACCAAACGGTTGAGTAATTGTAGAGGGATTTAGCTATTCTCAGGAGGCAGTAGGAGCAGGCTCAGTGATGAGCTATTGGTGATATGGATACTCCTCATACATGTTACCAGAATAAATCTGCTATTCATTCCCCACTTATCAAGAGGCAAGACTACAAGATCAAACCTTAGCATATTGGCTTAGTGAAGCAATATGTCTTCAACGGTCTTCCGCGAGAGAATCCAATGGATCATATTGAGAACTTCAAAGATATGTGCAGTACAACAAGTTCAAATGGAGTCCTTGTGGATTATATTAAGTGTAAGCTATTCAACCATTCGTTTTCTAATAAAGCTTAAAGATGGTTGTGATCTTTGCCTTCAGGTTTACTCACCACGTGGGAAGAAGTTAGAGCTGCCTTCTTGGATTAGTTCTACACCAAATTGATGAGTGTGGCCTTGAGAATCAAAATTAGCGTTTCAGCAACGTTTTGGTGAGTCTTTGAATGAAGCTTGGGAGCGTTTAAGGAGTACCAACAAGACTGTCCACACCATGGGTATTCCGATGAGCAGTTGCTAAACACCTTCTATGTTGGAATCGAGTGGGAGTACAAGAATTCTTTGAATGCTGCAAGCAATGGAGATTTCATGACAAACACTAGGGATGAAGCTTTTATCCTTAGTGATTACTTGGCTGCAAGTTGTGGTAGTCATTGTCCGTAGTATGACCAAGGAAGAAAGATCAACAGCGTGAAGATTTAGAGGATCGACGAAATTGCTGAGAAACTCGATATGCTTATCAAAGCAAATCAACAGAGACAAAGGGGTGTGCATGAGCTGGATGACAACAGAGAGGTAGCACAAGTTCAAGATGATTCATTAATGTCAGACGAGCAGAGGGAAGTTGACTATGTGAAGTGGTAAAACAGGAAATAGAATCCAAACTACCTTTCCTACAGGAGCACGAACATAGAGAACCCCCAGGACGTAGTATTTCCAGCTATGGTAATGCCTTAGGGATCACCAAGAAACCGTTTGTACAGATTTCTACTCAGAGATGGAACAACCAGAAATCTGAAGGTAGCAACTGGCAAGAACCTTAATAAGCCTTATCAGCAGCATGCATAGCAGCAGCAAGCTCCAGTGAGCTCTTCAGGAACTTCAGATGATGAGATCAAGGCTTTGATCCAGCAGCTTACAACCGAGCGGTAGAAAACCACATGATAGCTCAACACAAAGGTAGACAGCATGTATAACGATTTGAACAGCAAGTTTGAGTTAGTTTCTGTACATCTTAAGAAGCTAGACGCAAGTAGCTCAAACTGCTGAAGCTATAAGAAGATCTCAGGGAGCTCTACCTGAAAAGTTGAGAAGAATACGAAGGAGTCATGCAATGTTGTGAAGTCTGAAACTGAGGAGTGTACTGTGAAGAAGGGGGCAAGAAAGAAGGGAAGTACAGACCTCCAATCCCTTTCCCAAAAGAGCATACCAAGCTAGAAGATCAAGGAGAATTCACTATCCCTTGCATCTTAGGAAAACTGATTTTTAGCAATGCAATTTGCGATTCTAGAGCAAGTGTAAATGTCATCTCTTTGGAGACGATGAAGAAGTTGGGGACTGATGTGATGCAAGAGCACAACTCATCTATTTCTTTTGGAAACTAAGATCCCAAGGGGAATGTTAGCTGATTTTACCATTTTGATTGGAAACTACAGAGTACCAACTGATTTTGCTGTGGTTGAGATGGCTAAAGGTGGAGCTGTTCCGATATTGTTGGGAAGACCTTTCCTTAACAATGTAAGAGCAAAATTGATTTCCATAACAAGAGACTTGTGCTGGAAAACGTGATAAGATAGTCTCCTACCCGATTAGAGCTTCAACTGGTAACTTGTGTGGAATGATCAACGCTTCCACTGAGAAGGAAGCAGTTTCAAATTTTGAAGATTCAGTTTATAAAATCTTGGAAAGTTGTAAACTCGAGTATGAATCAGATGAAGAATACAGTGTTTGTCATGAGCTAGCGGAGGACTCAGCTGAGCAAAACGATACATGTATCCTTGATGTTAAGTCTGATGAATATAATGAGTTTGTTGTTCAAAACTTGTATCTTAAAGTTTTTGGAGGAAGGCTTGGACTTAAGACTTCAAGACCATATTCTGTGAAGGAGATTCAACCTGATGGACCTATAGTGTTGCTGGATGCTAGAGGAGATGAATTCCATAGGAAAGATGAACAACTGAAGGAGTTTATCATTGATGAAGATAAAATTAAGGGAGTGAACATTCCTCCCAAGATTCAATCAACCATGTAAGTGGCAAGCGAGTCAAGCTAATGACTCTAAACAAGCGCTGAGTGAGAGGCAACCAACTAATAGGTAGCTTTCTTTTTCATAACTTTTCTCTTTTCGGTTAACTTTTTGTTTTGGTTTGTTTTGTTTAGGGTGAGAAATTGATAAGAGAACTTGGATTGATCGTCGAGGCTAGGATCGATCGATCATGGAGATCCCAAAATCATACACGCGACCATTTGATCGACCTTCAGAGAAAGGATCGATCAATCATCAAAATGCCAGGACAATGCGCTCGACCTGACGATCGACCTCCACAGGAGTGATTGATTGATCGTCGAAGGTGCAAATTTTATGAGAGACGTTCACCGATTGATGGCATCATCGAATCAGGTAAGTCTTATGTTTTGAAAACCTGGTTCAATACACTTAAATTGAACCGGAAAACACTTTTTAAAATAGAAACACTAAGGTTTTTGGATCAAAACTATGAAATTTTAAGAAATCTTTTGTTCTTGGGCAATTTTGGAATAATTTTCTCCAAAACTTCAATTGATCATAACTTCTTCGTTTCTTAACGATTTTGGATGATTCAAAAGCCTACTCCATTTGGATTTTCCTCCTCTTTCTAATTATCCAACTTTCATTCTCGATTAGCAATGATATGTACTACTAATTGACAGAACGCAAAAATTTGAGGATTTTGAGCTTAGCAACACTCAGAAGATCAAGAGGATTACATACATGGAAGACAAGGTTTTGACATACTTCAGATACCTTACTAAGAAGACAAAGTGGTGATATTACTTTTGGGATTAAAAATCCTGTTGGTGCAAGCTTCCAACTCTGGAAGTCAAATCTCTCACTTGCCGTAAGAATGTTATATTCAAACCTCATATACTCATCTGGAGATTGCATAGATCAAGATGGATCAGCAATAGGTTCACCGAAGCGCCTCTCAGAGATGCGCTTGCATTGCTTCTGCGCCTACACAACCTCAGCCCAACGTCGCGCAGACACTTGAGCACCGCATTCCTGAGTATAGTGAGGAGTATGATGTCCCTCCATTTTCTGATGACTTCACTGATAGGGAGTACACGCGCTGGCACTTCGAGAACATGAAGAGTAAGCACTCCGGAAGTCACATCTCTCACTTGCCGTGAGAATGTTATGTTCAAACCTCATATACTCATTGGGAGATTGCAAAGATCAAGACAGATCAGCAACTGGTTCACCAAAGTGCCTCTCAGAGACACCCTTTCATTGCTCATGTGCCTACACAACCACAGCCCAACATCGCGCAAACACTTGAGCACCTCATTCCTAAGTACAGTGAGGAGTATGATGTCCCTCCATTTTCTGATGACTTCACTGATAGGAAGTATAGGCGTTGGCACTACAAGAACGAGAAGAATAAGCACTCCATGAAGAAATGATTCTGGGACGCACTTAGGAAGATTCTTGTTGCATTATGTCTGAGCATGTCTTCCACGGACAGAGCTGAAACTAGCACCAGAGCTGAGCACCGAGACCTAATAATGCTGGACGGTAGTATACTGATGCATCTAAGGACGAGGATGATCAGCCTTTGTATCACCGTCTACCATGTCATCGTCGAGCTCCAGGAGACCGTGAGAGCTAGAGTCAAGAGTAGCCTTATCATATTTCTCACCCTTATCATTTTATCTTTGTTATGTACTTTCGTTTATTTTTATATTTATTTTTATTTTTATGCGTAAGTCATGCTTTCTTTTGGCTTATTCTCACACCGGGATGGTGTGAAGTAAGCCTGGTGGAGGACACTTGCTGTGGCTAAAGCTTTTTTCTCTTTTGTTTTCTTTTTAGCTATAATTTTTCATACATTATCTGTTTATTTGTTGTCTTTTTGAGTCTTAAAACTGATGTTTAGGAACTATGATTTTCGAGGATAGTTGCATTGTTATGAACTAAGTACCATTGATTTGCACTTGATAGACATCGATTGACTATTGGAAAACGCAAAGACTAAGCACCTTCTCAGTACCACCCATATCTATCTCAGTTTTCGAAGGATCTCATGCCAGTTCCATCATTAACTTGACTTAATCTTCTTGTTAAGGGGCTTGGCATACATTGGATCAGGTTCTCGTCTCAGTCCTGAAAGATTTATTTGTCTAAGTATAGTTTTCCTCTTTCTAGTCTTTCCTAAGTTCTTGTGATGAACATGTTGTTTCTGAAGTAACCATAAAAACAAAGTTGGATGCACTGCTAGTAGGCTGAGGATTAAAATTCCAATGACGCTACTCTTGCTTTCATTCTTTGAGTTGCTAAAGAACCAACCAATAAAAAAACTAGAATGATACCCTAGGTAAGTAGGGAAAAACTGGTTGGACAACCGAATAAAAAAATAAAAATTATACCCTAGGTAAGTAGGGAAAATTTTGCTTGAGCACTTGATAAACAAAATGATACCCTAGGTAAGTAGGGAAAAATCGACTGCAATGTAGATGAAAAGAGAGGAAAGGAACCATAGAGAGGGTAGTCTTAAGGCTGAGAGTAACCCATGTGTCCTTTGCTCGATACTCCCTTGGTGAGACCACACTTAGTAACTCTAGGAAACTTGTATGGTGAATTTGGATTACTTATTTGGATTGTGGAGTTTAACTAGGACAATTGCTAAGTATGGGGGAAGTACAAGCTGGTATCAATTCTGTCAGGTAAGTATTGTGTGATTTACTTTGGGATTAATATGCAATGCCTTAATGAAGAATGAGTTCTTTTTGAGTGGAATCTTCCTATTAGTCTTTTCTTTCTTTGCTTAAGGACAAGCAAGAAGCTAAGTCTAGAGGAATTGATATACCTCATTTTTATCGGTTTTAAGCTCATTAATTCGCATGTTTTGCAGAATATTTCTCTGCATTTTAGACTCTTTTCAGGTGAGAAATATGTTTAATTCGGATTATACCCAGAGAGCATGGTTCGGGATGAATCGGAGCAGTGTCTGGAATTTCAGAAAATGAATGTTGATCGAGCGAACAACATCACAATCAATCGATCACTCTCCTCAGTGAGAGATGCGCTCGATATGTTGATCCACCTTACATCTTAGGATCGATCAATCAAAGGTGTTCGAAGGATTGTGCGCCCAACCTTTAGATCAACAAGACCTTTGGGAGATCGAGTGTTCAACATTGATCGATCCTTCAATCCCTTGATCGATAGATTCTTGAAGCTATGACGAATAAAACCTAATTTTTCCTATTTTGTACCTGCGAATTTTAGGACCTATAAAAGCCTATTTTTATTTTTAGAGACACAGAGAGTTCTATTACGGTTGAGAGAGTTCTTTGTAAGCAGAGAGAAGTTTTTCTGCATACTTTTGAGAAGATTTTTCGACATTTTTTATTAATTCAATTGCAATTTCATGTTCTTCATCATCATGTCTTTTGTTTCCACCTTAATCATGTCTGAGTAGTTTTACTGTCTGGTGGGGATTTAGGAATCGATGATTGAGGATTAAATAGGATTTGATGACTAGGAATTCTCCATCTATATTTGTATTTAATGCTTAGATTAGCTTTATCACCTAATCTATGATCTTAGGTTATTCACTTTCCAAAAGCTTGCTAAACACATGAACTAGTATAGATGAGCAATTGAACTTAACCATCGATAGTTGATTGTTAGGATTAATTGTGGATAGTTGAACCAATTTGTTAAGGCCTATTTACAATCTAGAACCAACGACAGTTAGGATCTCTAGGTTGTTAGATAGAGTAATAGATACCATGACGGTGGGTTTCTTAGATTCTTATGTTCAAGTCGAGAATTTCGCTTAAGAGTTCCTGAATATTTTCCCTAATTTGATTCTTATTTCCTGATGAATACCTGATTACCTGATGCTTTTAATTATATTTGCAAATCATTAAGTTGTTAGTCTTCAATTAGATTTTGGTATAGCTTGAATTAGAATTGAGTAGTCAAAAGTGCAAACTTGGTTCTTCGTGGATTTGATCCCTAAGTACTACTACTACTACATTGATGTGCACTTGCCGTAGATTCATAGGGTTGAAACTCTGAGTACATAGTGCTCCCATTTACCTACGCTCCTGTTGTGCTGATTTCAGTTGTTCTGGCTCGTATTGTTCCTTCTCTTTTGGATACGGGTTCAGGTTAATGACTATTTTGTTTCTGATAGATTCCTTGATAAGATTCTCATATGTTTGATGTTGTGTTGGTGATAGGTTTTTTTTTTCATACCGTTAATAGGGGTCTGTTGCATCATCGGCACCTCCGTTCTAAGCGTTCTCACGATATGCCTCGCTTTTTCTTTTAGAAGTATGATGTTGACGTAATCCTAACAAGATCGACACTTCAGAAGGAGTTGGGAGGATAGACTTGGCTTGGTCTAGATCACAAAGATGAAGAAGAAGCCGTGATGGATCGTTAGGTCGTACAAAGGATGCGGAAAGCCTTTGATATTCTGCTGGGTCTTTGGATATTACGCACCAAAGAATGAACAAAGAGTGAACAACCTTTAATGTTTTCTCGGAAATGACAAAACATTAAAGGTTGTCTTGAAACTACAACAACAATAAACTCTCATTTTACTCCTTGTTGAACCCTTGGATTCTCACCCTGAGAACATAAACATTCAAAACAGAGAAACGCTTAAGAAAAAGAGTAAGATGATAGCAATAAATGAAACTAAAGGAAAAAGCATGAATCTAGAGGATAGGAGGGGTTTGATCAGCGGTAAACTCGCCGATCCAACCTCGCCGAACTATATAAGGTGATCCTTAGACCGGGACAAGCTTAGATCTACCCGTTCTCAGGGTGAAGACCACTTTCCAAAGCGGCTGATCCATTATGGCGCTAGCCACGATCATGCCGAATCAGAAGCTTAAAATTCAGCCCAATACATCTAATAGTTGAACCATATGCTAGATCTCTCCTCGGTGGATCAATCCATCACTCACATGGCACATGGTCTTCGATTCCTTTAGCGCTAGCCTTAGGTCTCGACCCAAATCAGATCTCTCTTGATCAGGGAGAGATAAGCCTTAAACCTAGCCATGTGAGAAGAGATCGGAGTTAGATCATGTTTGCAACGGAGAGGGAATCGGTTGATTCACCTCCGATCTCTATATCCTCGATATCCACAAGGATCTATTCACGTCTCATGGCTTGAGAGTGGAGGATCAGAGGAGATCTCATTAGCATAAACATAAACAACAATAAAATAAAGAGCATAAAGTAAAGATGAAGATCAAACTAAAATAATTTCATTCAAATCAAAGCATCAACATCAAAGTACCTTAATCAAAGCATAAATGAAAGCAACAAAATAGAGAGAGTTTTTTCAGCTAAACAACAGATAAAATGATGAGATAATGATTAAGGGGTATTTATAGGGTCATTTGCATAACCCTAATGGTCAAACCGACCTAAGTCGCTCAACTAGAAATCTTGCCCTCGGAGTCCTTGCGCGAGCTTGGTCACCGAGGAGTGGTTCTGATCTTCACCCTCGGGAGTTGAGGCTGAGTAAATAGTTTGAGTGTAATGGATTTGTCTCTCCTCGCAGCAGATAGGTTGAGGCTGGTGACTGAGGCATCTTTTCTTGAGAGTTCCGAGCAGTCCTCNATGCATCTTTTCATGAGAGTTCCGAGCAGTCCTCGCCCTGCGATCCGCGAGGCATCGATCCGAGTTTGCACGACTTCTTTTGCCTAGCAGCTGATCNATTCTTTTTCCTAGCAGCTGATCCAATCATCCTTAGGTCCATTTTTGGCTCCTTTTCTGCTCTTTTTGCTCCTTTACCTAGATAAATTCCAAAACTCCAAATGCAAATGCAAAAAGTGCAAAACTAACCTAAAAGGACCTAAGTGCTTGGAAAATCTAGCTAAACGGATGCAAAACAACCTAAAATAAGACTCTAAAACCATCAAATATCACACACATCATTAATCTTCTTGAATACTCATCTCAAGAATCAAGGTAAGAATATATTGCGTTTTGTTGATCGTCTTCTTGATTCCATAGCCATTTCCATGTTTCCTTGTTGATGAAGTTGTACTTGAGCTGCACCGGTTGAGTATTGATATTGAGTTTGAAGTGGAGCTGCCCAATATCACATCATCCCCTCCAATTGAAAAGGATTTGACCTCAAATCCGAATTATCTGCAAGGAATTAAAGCAAGTTAGTACTCATGAAATCAAGTAGGGTCAAGAAGTTACCTCCAAATATGTGTAGTCTCGTTTTTGGCTTGGATGTTGCATCTAGTGGTTCTTCCTTTATCTGAATGAGACAGAGATTCAAGTGTTTAGTTTGGGCCTGATCGGGTGGCTTTAATCGTGGATCATCCTCTCTTCTTGTACATTTGAATATAGCTCTAGAAATTCTATTTGGATTTTCTTTCGATAGGTACTTCCAGTTCCAAAACTTGAAGTGATAAATCAATTGTTGCCTTGGTCCATAATCAACTTGATTACTTAGAACTTGAATCGCCTTTACCTTTGAATTTTTAACCTGTCTTTCTTGTTCTTTCGTGAAAACTAGAGAAAACACATCAAATGTGTGGTAGGAACAGAAAAACAATCTCTCAAGAGTATCATTCATACTTACATTACTTAAAGAATCCGAGATCATATTCCAATGATTAATTTCAAGCACGTGATCACTTACGTTCAGTTTGCAATGCTTAATCAACATGTTCTTAAACAAGCAAATCAATTCAGGCCAAGTTTTAAACATTGCACACTCTGTTTCAGTTCTAAGCATGTCAAACAAATTGCTGCACAAAGAGACTCTTAAAGAAGAGTTGAATTCACAAAATTCATCAATCAAATATCTCATTTGCTTAGAAAACTTCTCAGCTGTGAGTTCGTCAAAAGATGGAAACATTTTATCAAAAACAGAGCTTAAAACTCGAAAATCTTTCGCACTTTTCAAACCAAAACGTATTTCATCTTGAACAGAGACAATCACAAACAAAGTATGACTCGGTTTTATCAAATCAAACTCCTTACAGTGCTTTTTGTGTAGTCACAGTGAAATGCCATGAGAACACGATCTGGCTCCAAGTTAGATGATTGTTTTTGTTCACTATCCATTGGCAAACTCCTTTGTATGCTCCCTAAAAACAAATCAATGCTACTCTGTTTCTCCGGTTCTAAAGGGGTTAGATTCTCAAGATTAAATTCAGATTGAATAGAGGAAAGAATACACTTAGCTTGCTTATCCTTTTTAGTGTTGCTCTCTATGTTTCCTTTATGAATCGTGGGCTCCTTGTTGACTTTAGTAGCAGTATTTTGGTGAGTGACTCGTTTCTCCTTTTGAATTGCCTCCAATGCCTCGAACAATTCTTGTCGACACCTTTTTATGTCATCTTTGTCTTTTAATTTGTCTCGATCAAAACTCTGGTTTCCTCGACCCGAGCTTAATTTTCCATTTTTAATTTTTGTTGGAGGCTTGTGTGCTTTAAAAGAAGCTGCAGGTTGAGTCTTTTGTAGCCATGAATCTAGCTTCTTATCCAACATCCTTTCCATAGCCTTGAGCAATAGCTTGTTGTTGATGTTTTGTGGTGTCTCATCCTCCTTGTTAGCCATGTTTTCTGCAAGATACAACTTACAACAGCCAATAACAAGTTCCTTTTGTAATAGAAATGGTTGCACACAAAGTGACTCTTCAAATGACACCAAACTCCTTTAGAAACTTTGAGAACAACACTATGACTTGATCGGACACAATAAAATATCAAATCACGTTCAAAAATTCCAGAACCAATTTTAGAAAATACTAGACGTGTCCTAGATTTAAACGCAATTGGATTCATATCTTTATCAAACGCCAAATAATTATAAAAATTAAAACAAGATGACAGACAGATGCAATTAAACCAAACAAGTATTTCTAGTGAATATGAACAGTCATGTGATAAACAAGAAATATGTATGTGATTTCAACAATGATCTAGCAATTTAACACTTCTTTTTATGATTTTATTAAATAGAACAGATGGTGGAAGCAAAGAAAAAACGGATTGAAGGAAATGAAAAGACAAGAAATGATAGAGAAATCGAAA
>OVBA01005139.1:0-20899 GCA_900406435.1 Lepidium aucheri
TCAGGCGCGAGGAGTCTCCGGTCCCCTGAGTTATTTGCTTCAGCGGGCACCGTGGCTTCTATCCCGTACAAGAAGGAGAATGGAGTTTCTCCTGTTGCTCGTCGGGGTGATTTCCTGTACGCCCAGAGTACACTTTGTAACTCAGTTGACCAGAAAGACTTTTTGTCCTCCAGGCGCTTCTTTAGGAGGCTTATTATAGTTTTATTGGTCGCTTCAGCTCGGCCATTTCCTTGAGGATAGCGGAGAAGTAATTGGTTGTAATGAGGACTCGAGAGGTCCTACCACGTCCATTGACCATCTCATGAAAGGATAAGGGGTTATGGTGTTGCTCAGGATTTTGCCTGGTTGATTTATCATCGGAGAATATCGTTAGCATTTCTGGCATTGCTTAGCGTGCTGTTCGCAGTCAGCTAGCATTGTGGTCCAAAAGAATCCCTGCTTCTTGATACGCGTCACCATTGCTCGTCCGCTAGCGTGATCACCGCAGAATCCCTCATGCATATCCTTAATGACATTTGCCTGCTCGTTTTCGCCAAGGCATTTCAAATACGGGCCCGATGCGCTTCGCTTGTACAAGCTTTCTCCCATTATCGTATATCTTGCGCTCTTAGCCTTCAGCTTGCGAGCCTCCCACCTTTCGTTTGGTAGCTTACCGTGCTTGATGTAATCAAAGATGGGTTTTCGCCAGTCCTCCGCTTGGTCGCTGGCTGGATCCGTTATGACTAAGACTTCGGGATTCCTAATGCTTGGCTTGAGAATATGTTCAACCGGTATTACTCGTCTTATCTCTTGTTCTGAAGTCGCTGCCAATCCTGCTAGGGCATCAACCGTCGAATTATCTGCTCGCGAGATCTTTTGTATTACGAAGTTGTCGTAATCTTTTGCCAATTTTTTCACAAGAGCTGTGTATGCCTCCATTTTCTTATCCTTTGCTTCGTACTCGCTGCTGACTTGACTCGAGATTAGTTGAGAATCTGTATGCGCGGTAACACTTTTGACTCCCACAGATGTCGCGAGTCGCATTCCTGCGACCAACGCTTCATACTCTGCAACGTTGTTTGATGCATCGAAACAAAGTCTAAACAAATGCTCAATGCTCTCTTGCGATGGACAGACTAGTCGTATGCCTATTCCTGCCCCTTGGCGAGATGATGCGCCATCTACGTAGAGCGACCACGCCTCACCTTCTTCTCCTTTGTGGTCTTTGAAGCTAGCCAATTCAACAACAAAGTCAGCTATTGCCTGCGATTTTATTGCCGTTCGCATTTTATACTCAATGTCATACTCGCTGAGTTTAATCGACCACTTCACGAGCCTTCCTGATTTACTTGGGCCGTGAAGGATTGTACGCAAAGGTTGGATAGTCATTACCGTGATCCTATAGGATTGGAAGTAAGGCCTTAATTTTCGAGCAGAAATTACTACTGCGAGCGCTAATTTTTCCTCTTGCGGATAACAAAACTCGGCTCTGGTGAGCATCTGACTGACATAATAAATCGGTTTTTGCTCGCTTCCATCTGTTCGTACGAGGACACCACTTACTACCACTCGGGAGACCGCGACGTACAAGTATAAAGTTTTGCCGGGAACTGGCTTATTTAAGATAGGCGGATTTGCCAAGTATTCCTTTAAGCTACTCAATGCCTTCCAGCTTTCGTCGTCCTATTCGAATCTTTTCTTTCCTTTTAACAGTTTGTAGAAAGGAAGGCACTTGTCTGAGGACCGGGAGATAAAATGGTTGAGCGCCGCTATTCTTCCTGCGAGTCATTGCACCTCTTTTGGGTTTTTTGGTTCGCTGGAGACGAGGAGGGCTTCTATTTGCCTCGGATTTGCCTATATTCCTCGCTCGGTCACCATGTACCTTAGGAACTTGCCAGCTGTTACTCCGAACGAGCACTTCGCTGGGTTGAGTTTCATGCCATACGCGTTCAGGATCTTAAAGCATTCGTCCAGTTGTTGAATATGATCCTCTGCTGTGTGGCTTTTCACCATCATGTCATCGATGTATACCTCCATGGTCTTTCCAATCTGCTCGGCGAACATCTTATTCACTAGTCTCTGATAGGTTGCTCCGGCATTCTTAAGGCCAAACGGCATGACTCTGTAACAGTATGTCCCTTGGTCGGTAATAAAGGATGTTTTCTCTCTATCATCGGGATGCATAAAGATTTGGTTGTACCCGGAAAATGCATCCATGAAGGACATCATCTTGTGCCCGGTGGTGGATTCAAACATTCTGTCGATGTGCGGGAGTGGGTAACTGTCCTTTGGACAAGCTTTATTTAGATCGGTGAAGTCCACGCAAATTTGCCAACAACCTGATTTCTTTTTTGCGACCACTAGGTTAGCGAGCCAATCGGGGTAGTTAACCTCCACGATCGATCCTAACGCAAGGAGTTTCTTAATCTCAGCTTAGAATGCCGCTGCTTCTCTAGTCCGAGCTTATGCCATTTTTGCTTCACGGGTTTGTACGTTGGATCGACTTTCAATTTGTGCGATGCGATTCTTATATCTATCCATCCCATATCCTCCAGTGTCCAAGCGAAAGTCTGCTTGTTTGCTCTCAAAAAGTTAACAAGTTTAGTTTTGACGCCTAGGTCAACCTCCTCTCCGACTCGGATCTTTCGCTCGGGAAATTGGTCGTCTATGGAGACGTGTTACAACTTAGAGAGTTTGGGCTTGGTAGTTCTGGAACCGCCTCCTTGCGTTAATTGCTATAACTGCTTTGCTCGCTCATTTTTGACGGCTGCTCGATAACAACTTCATGAGCTTACTTGATTTGATCGGATGATTCCTATCCCGCTGCTTGTTGGGAACTTGACGCACTGGTGATAGGTGGAGGCCACTGCTCGCATGGCATAGAGCCAAGGCCTTCCCAGTATGGAATTGAAAGGGGTTGGTTTGTCAACTACCACAAACCTCGTCATTTTTCTCACATCATGAGCGATCAGTAAAGGTGATCGTGCCGAGCGACAAGATGGTATTTCCATCAAAACTTTTTAAAGGGGTCACGTCACCCTTAATTTCTTCGCTATCAAATCCCATCCGCTTGAATGCGTCATAGAATAAGAGGTCTACCGAGCTCCCGATGTCTATCATAATTCTTGATAATTCAAAGCCTACGATATCCAGAGTGATAACGATGGCATCGTCGTGGGGCTTATGCAGGTGAACTGTTTTCAGATTCGTAAAATGTGATAGCGACCTCTGGCTCCGGGGGCCTTGACCCCATTACGAGACTATTCTCGGCTTTTCGTTGGTGAGTTTTTACGAAATTGACAGAGCTGCCGACCAAACTAGAACCCCCCATGATGTAATCTATACGCATTGGCAGTTGTCTGGGTGCGCTATCTTTGATTTCTAGAGGAGTTGAGGGATCCTCGGTTCTTTCTCTCCCTTCTCTCCTGTTATCTGCGGACTCATTTGGGACCCATTTGGTTCGGCGCATTCCTTCCCGCCAACGATTTTCTTTCTTGAGTCGTTGGACTACAACGCAGTCTTCCAAGGAATGACCCTTTCTTTGATGGTAGTCATAGAATTTGGACGGGTCGTAGGTGAATTTCTCTCTTTTGGTGGGATTGCCCACACCGTACGAATGCCGACCTTGAGTTTCCTCTCTTATAGGTCGCTTGCTCGCCTTTGGGACATCGGGAGTCTCTTTCTTATTTCTTTTCTCAAACTCGACCCTGTTCGTTTCTTCCTAGTCGATGAAGTTAGCTGCTCGGTGAAGAGCATCATCGAGGGTTTCGACGAGATGAACGAACAACTACTATCGGAAATTTGATTAGGGCCAAAACCCCATCTTGAGCGCATAAATCACGACCTCATCGGTGATATTTATGCTGGACGACCTTACTTTTTTGAATCTAGCTAGATAATCCTTCAACAGTTCGTTGCGCTCCTGGAGAGTTGCGAACAAATTATCAGCGGATGTTCGCTTTTGTATGAAGATTGAAAATTGTTTGAGGAAACACTGCGCGAGCTGCTCGAACTTATCGATTGATCCGACCTTTAGCGAGGAGAACCACTCTAACACTGGTCCGGTTAGATTTTCGGTAAAAATCCTGCAAAGTCCTATGTCCCTCTCCTCGTCGCCGTAATGCGCTTTTACCGCGGTGAACTGGAATATCCTGAGGTGGGCCACCAGATCAGAATCTCCTGAATAGGAGGGAAACTTGATGTTTCCTATATCTTTAATTGTGGCGGTTAGAATCCGCCAAGTGAAAGGGGATTGTCTCGTAGATTCCACCACTCTATGGATGTCAGGGGCCAAAGTAGTCGCTCGGTGAATTTGAGACCTCATTCGCGCATGCTCTGCTTGCTGAGCGGCGAGGAGGGAGCGNCATTCGCGCATGCTCTACTCGCTGAGCGGCGAGGAAGGTGTGCATTTCTTCTAGCTCTTTGGCTATGCCGTTTTCTTGGGGTTGATTTATCCCCTCATATGGGTTGGTTACTTGGCGAGCGTCGCTTTCCTGTTCCTCTTCATCTGCTATTCGGTGCTCGACGTTTTCATGTTGTCGTTCGTTTTGGTTGGTCCCTGCCGGGTCCACCGGCGGATTAGCAGGTTGCTGATTGTTCTGTCGGAGGAGCTGCACCTGGAGTTGATTGAATCGTTGATCCTGGGTGTTAAGCCTCTCGAGGATTTGATTCGTTCGTCGATTACTTTGTTCCACCAGGTCTGCCATCATCTACCGCAGGTCGGTTAGGGTTTGTCCTCGTGTGTTCACGGTGTTCGACGGTTGTCCCCTCTGGCCTGCATTTGAGGTCGTTGGTACGTCACTCTGATTGTTTGACCGATCCAATTTAGTCGCTCAGTTGATTTACTTTGAGGTTAACTTGATGCTGAAACTCAACACTAGTTAAGAAATCGTGGAACTTTGAATTAAACACCTTTATCAGACGTAAATACGTTACAAATGGAGATCGAACAATTCTCTAGTTCCTAGGTTCTAGGGTTTTCTCTCTCTTTTCTCGTGTCCCTTTTCTAAGGTTAAGGACTACTATTTAGGCTTTTGGCTCTAGGTCTTCGGATGTAGATCCTCTCAAGATTCTCCGAGATTTTCTCCTTGATTCCCGGCGAGCATGGTGAAGGTTGGGGAACGAGTCTGTTGCTCGCTTAGTCGGCTGCGTTCTTCTGGGCTTCGTATGCTCGGCCCAAAGAACTTCATGGAGCTTGCCTGGTTATTTGTTCGGGGCATCCAATTATTGTTGAGCCCGTTAAGGATTTTGGGTCTGGTACCAACAAACGCCGGCCACTCTTTAGGGTGCAACATAACCTTCATGACATCCTCACAATTCGTCGTTATCTCAATTTTTGTAACTTGGATTGCCATGAGGGACTCCATCGCCAAAAGTAAAGGTTTGACCTCTGAATATAGTACAAAGAAAAATTTTGTATTTATTTTTTGATTTGTTGATACCTAAATTGGCTTGATTAAAGAGAGTTCATATTTAAATCAACTCAAATCATAGTTAATATTTAATTTGACAATTTTTAAAAGTTTAATATTATTTTTTCCAATGGATCAGTAACATTGTTAGTTAACCATTTCTCCTATCTAAATTGGCTCAATCAATGTAAATTGGTCATTTAAATGTGTCTGTTCACAATTATTATTTTTGGGCTAAAACAAATACTTTGTTTTTTAATTGACCGTTTTCTCATTCGTAATAATATTATATTCGATCACTTGTAGGAGATCAAAAGAAATAGAGTAAAACAATACTATTAACTGACAATTCACTTGTAATTTATCTATACATACTCGAATGAAGGATATACTTACTTAAATGTCTTTTTTTTTCTCAACAATTAAATCGATAAGGTCTGATTTATAAGCTAAATTCTACACCCTAAAACTCATTTTTAATCTACTAGTGTAGAGAAGAGTATTCGAACCCCGGTAGCTTACTCATTAGCTGGATCATCCTAACCACCAAATTTTAAAAAATTTCACACTTACTTAAATGTTTAATATAAGATGTTTCAACATTATTAAACTTTAATTTCTTAAATAAATTGATAACACTAGGCAAAAATAGAGATGTCAAAAAGGAAGAAATAGAGATGGTAAAATGGGAGAAATAGAGTCAGTTATTATTATAAACTCATTAAAGAATACCTGTTTTGTTTCTTTGGTCAAAAAAGAAATTCATTAAACTTAAATGCAGTTAGGCAGGAGTTCCGAGATTACTGATTTTGCTATTATATCGTCCTCTACAAGCTCTATATATCCATTTAGAATGCTGAGACACATGTGACGTACATAAATAAATTTTGTATGTTTTAGTTTTCCATTGTTCACAACATATGGACCACCACTTCAAGCACACACTACGCCTATAAATTTGTCATACTTTTCAAAAAACATGAACAGAGAAATAAATAATCAAGATTACCTTGGCTAAAATATTTTGTTGTAATATTCTGGTTGTTTCATGCTGACAATAGTCTTGTTCTTGATGCCTTGGAACATTTTTAATGTAGATTTTTCAAGGAGTTTCTTAACAATAAAATAATATAAAATATATGAGAAACCAATGAGAAACTCATACAAAAGTTTTTCATTTGAATTTTTTTGAGAAATTCTTGAGATATTTTCACTTATAACACATGTCATTATATGATTAGTTCAACTTTTAATATTAGTAAATCAAATTCACAATAATTTTTAAATGTTAATTAACTAATTTATATGTTATTGTTTTTAAAATTTTGACACATCTATGAATTATAAAATAAAATTATTTATTTTTCAAGTTCCATTATGCATAAGTTTAATTAAATATAATTATTCAATTAAATATAATTATTTTAAAATATATTAACAAAAAACTCAAATGAGTTTCTTACTTAAATATTGTTAATAGAGCTATAAGAGTTTCTCAGATTAAAATATACTAAAAATAATAATATTATATTAATGAGAAATTATATAAAAAACTGAAGCTCTTGAAATTTACAGCTCATCCCCAATAACTAACTTTACCAAACGGGTTATCTTTCCCACATTTATATATCACAATTAAATGGAAATTTTTATATATATTATTTTATCGAATTTTATTAAATTTTAAACTGGCAGGATTTCGAACCAGACGTCATAGTGAGCACGTCGAAACGTTTCATGGAAAGATATTGTATGTGAAAATCTTTCTATTTATAATATATATTGTAAATTCTTTATAATGTTTAATTGTGTTTGTGGGTTTGTCTCACATTTTATTTATTGGGCTTTATGGGTCAGAATCATTTTGATGGATCCATAAAGGAAGAAGAGCTGATTATTGTTGTTGGGCTCGATTTATTTAGAGACCCGACCCATTATTAAGTTGTTAAACAAATTTAACAGATTGTTTATAAAACTAGAATCTGTATAATCGGAATTTGTCTTCCGATTGATAATCTTGATCTCCTCTGTAATCTGTAAATTAAGAAGAAGCTTAGTGGTTCCGGTATCAAAACCGAAGAGAGATGTACCCATTCAAAAGGGGAACTCTATAATTTTGTGTCTCAATTTTCTTTTACCTTCTTCTATCGATTTTTCCGTTCTTAGTTCTCTCAATCTTGATTGAAGAAGAGTGTTGAGCTGATTCTGTAACAAGTGGTATCAGAGTAGCCAGGTTCCGTAATCGCGATTAATTGCGCTGTGCTCAGCAACCAGAGGTAGAAGAAGAAGTGTACGTACCAGATCTGAGGAAGAAGATTAGAAAGAGTCTCAATCTTGAGGCCAATCTTCGAAAAAGCACAGATTTGAATCTCGAGTTTGTTCAAGCCGCTCTCATCTGATAATAATAAGTCACAAGAAAGGAACAACTTATCAGATTTCAATTCAGATCAATAATCAGGGAGTTGAAATTTGATTAGCTGAGTTCTTTTGATTCAGTATATTTTCAGAATCTTTCAAGTCAAAATCCAGTAGTCAGGGATCAAAGTTGGTACAAGTATTCATCGATTATTGAAGTAGACAAAGTCTGGATCTATTATTCTGCAGGTAATAGATTGGGTTAATAATCAGTACAAGAAATAGAACCAACTTTGGGAAAATTCGAAATAGAAAGATTTAATGGAAAACGTGATTTTGGATTGTGGAAATATCGGATGTTGGGACAGTTTGAGATTCAAGGGTTGTTGTCAGTTCTGGAGGAAGATATTGAAGAAGAACAGAAGGTTGAGGAATCTATTATCAAAGATCAAGAAACAGGAAAGGAAGTCAAGGTTGGTAAGGTGGGTACGAGTTCTAAGGATCCTAAGTGGGAATCAAAAGATAAGAGGGCAAGAAGCTTACTAGGACAATGTCTTACTGATTCAGTACTTAGAAAAATAATGCATGAACCAACTGCTTTTAAGCAGTGGAAGGCATTAGAATGTGACTACCAAACGAAGATAAAAGCTAATAGAGTGTATTTGAAGAGACAGTTCTCTCTGTATAGAATAGAGGAAGATAAAACGATAGAGGAAAATCTTGATAAGTTCCTGAAACTCATCAATGATTTAGAAAGCCTAAAGGTTACCATTCAAGATGAAGATCAATCAATCGCATTGTTGAATAGCTTACCACCACTATTTGATCCTCTAGTCCACACTCTACATTTTGGAAATGCTAAAGATACTCTAACAACAGAAGATGTTATTACTGGAGCTTACGGCATGGAATCCAACTTGATTCAAAAGGGTCTGTTATACAAGAAAAAGGGCTCAGCAGAAGGACTAATTGTTGAGTCAAGGGGAAGGTCAGAAAAATGATCAGATAGAAACAAAAGTAAGAATGGCAGGAGTAAGTCAAAGGGAAAAGGAAGATCACAGAGCAGGCCCAAAGGGAAGTCTAATGGCAAATGTTGTTGGACTTGCGGTTCAGAAAGCCATTGGAAAAGAGACTGTCCAGAAAGAGGAAAAGGTACAGAAAGCAGAGGTCAGAGCTCAGCCAATATCACAGTTGTTCTTCCAGAATCTTCAGCATATGTTGCAAGTCTAATTGCTACAGCAGAAGAATTGGTTATGGATTCAGGCTGCACATTTGACATTACACCAAACAAAGATGTTTTGTCAAGCTTCAAGGAATTAGAAGGGAATCGAGTTCTAATGGGAAATGACACATATTGTTTGGTGAAAGGAATAGGAAATATTACTATTGTGAAGGAAGATGGATCTCAGGTGATTCTGAAGAATGTGAGATACTTGCCAGAAATGGGAAGGAATCTGATATCCTATGGTCAATTAGAACAAGCTGGGTGCAACTATGTTGGAAATGATTTCAAAGTCATATTCTACAAAGATGAAAGAGAAGTCCTTGTTGGAAAATATCAAAATGGCTTATACTATCTTAAGGATAGTGTTCTAAAACCAGAAGCTAATGTGGCTAAGACTTCAACAGAAGTAGCAGAGAAATGGCACCAAAGACTAGGTCACATGAATCAAAAAACTATGGAGATGCTTGCTAAGAAAGGGTATTTCAAAGGAGAGAAGATACAAAATTTTGGATTTTGTGAAACATGTACTTTGGGAAAATCACATAAACAAAGTTTTAAAAGATCAGAGAGTACAACAAAAGGTACTCTTGATTATATTTACTCAGATTTGTGGGGTTCTCCAAATGTGACTCCAAGTATCTCTGGATCAAGATACTACATAATTTTCATTGATGAGTACTCTAAGAAGACATGGATTTACTTTCTTAAAACCAAGGACAAAGCTTTTGAAAAGTTTGTAAAATGGAAGAATTTGATGGAGAATCAAACGAAAAGAAAGATAAAATATCTCAGAACAGATAATGGATTAGAGTATTGTAATGCTAAATTTGGTAAACTGTGTGCAGAATCTGGGATAAAAAGACACAAGACAGTTCCATACACTTCCCAGCAAAATGGCATTTCAGAAAGAATGAACAGAATAGTGATGGATAAAGTTAGGTGTCTACTATCAGATTCAGGGCTAGGTGGAGAGTTTTGGGCAGAGGCAGCAACTACATAGTATATATTATCAATAGATCTCCATCATCTTCTATGGATTTTAAAATTGCGGAAGAGATTTGGTCAGAGAGGAAGATAGATTACAGTCATCTAAGGAGTTTTTGGTGTGTAGCCTACGTCCACACAATTGCAAATAAGATAAGTCCAAGAGCAACCAAAGGCATATTCATTGGATATGGTCAAGGTACTAATGGATATAGAATCTGGTTAATAGAAGAGCAGAAGCTAGTCATCAGCAGAGATGTAGTGTTTGATGAATGTACTTTGCATAAGAATTCTCAAACTACGAGTTCAGAAAGTGGTCAGCCTAAAACTCAGACGAGAGTTACTTTCAGAAAGGATCTAGAAAAAATTCTGGGTCAGGAATCAAAAACAATATCAGTTACTTCATCAGGTGGAGAATCAATAGACAAAGAAGATTCAGATGAAGAAAAGTATGATTCAGAAGCAGATAGTCAGGAGATTTCAGGAAATCAAGATGATGAGGAAGGTGCCAGTGGTGAAGATGATTATCTACTTTCTCGTGACAGACAGAGAAGGCATATAAGACCACCATCTAGATATGAAGACTCAAACTTTATAGCCTATGCTCTTGCTAGTGCGGGGCTCATCAATCTTGAAGAGCCAAAGACATATCAGGAAGCTCAGCGAAGCAAGGATAGAAAATTCTAGAATGCAAGAATGAATGAAGAAATGGATTCTCTTATAAGAAATTTTACTTGGGAACTAAAGAACAGACCTAAAGATAGAAAGTTATCGATTGTAAATGGATCTTCAAGCTCAAACCAGGTATTCCAAAAATTGAGAGACCTAGATTTAAAGCTAGGTTAGTTGCGAAGGGTTATTCTCAGACATAGGGTATAGATTATAATGAGATTTTCGCACCAGTAGTCAAACTCACATCTATAAGGATTCTTCTATCAGCAGTGGTAAATTTTGATTTGGAATTGGAACAACTAGACGTAAGACGGCTTTCCTTCACGGAGTACTAAAAGAGACTATCTACATGGAGCAGCCAGAAGGTTTTGTTGAAACAGGTTAAGAAAACAAAGTATGTTTACTGCAAAAGTCTCTCTATGGATTAAAACAATCCCCTAGAGAGTGGATTCACAAATTTGACTCATTTGTGATTAAGCATGGGTTCAAGAAAAGTGAATACGATCCTTGTGTTTACTTGAAGAATAGCAAACCAGAGAATACAATCTACTTGCTCCTATATGTGGATGATATGTTGATAGCAGCGTTGAGTAAAACAGAGATAGAAAAGATTAAGAGGCTGTTAAGTTCAGAGTTTGAAATGAAGGATTTGGGTGAAGATAGGAAAATTCTTGGTATGGATATTATCAGGAATAGGAAGAAAGGAACTCTAGTTTTGTCTCAAAAAGACTACTTATTAAAAGTTTTAATATCTTTTAATATGGAAGACTGTAGACCTGTACAGTCTCCAATTGGTTCTCATTTCAAAGTTAAAAGGTCTACAAAGGAAGAAGAAGAACTGCAAGCTAGAGATATGGAATTCATACCTTATGCAAGTGCGGTTGGCAGCTTTATGTACTCCATGATAGAGACTCGTCCTGATATTGGGTATGGAGTTGGACTCGTCAGCAGATACATGTCAAACCCAAACAAAGATCACTGGTTAGTTGTGAAATGGTTAATGAAATATAAAAGGAGCAGCTAATATCAGTTTAGCATTCACAAAACAAGAAGACTTCCAAATTAGAGGGTTTTGTGATTCAGATTTTGCTTCTGATCTAAACAAAATAAGATCTATCTCAGGTTTCGTATTTACATTAGGGAGAAATACAGTGAGTTGGAGATTAAGATTGCAAAAGGTGGTAGTCCTATCAACTACTGAAGCTGAATATATCTCATTATGAGGCGCAAGCAGAGAAGCAATATGGTTAAAAGGAATTTGTGAAGAAATGGGTTTCAAGCAAAAGATAATGGAAATATTCTGTGATTCTCAAAGTGCTATTCATCTAGCAAAGAATAGAGTATGCAGTGAATGAACCAAGCATATTCAAATCAAATTCAATTTCATCATAGATGTGATAGATGAAGACTTAGTAAAGGTGATAAAGATCCTTACCTCTGTTAATCTTGCTGACATGTTAACCAAAACTCTCCCCATAGAAAAGTTCAGAGACTGCCTTAGGTCACTGAACTTGACCGAGATCTAATTAGATCCCGGAAAGGCTTTATCTTTGACCTGAAACGGAAGGATAAGATAAAGCAAGAGTCACTATTTATATCAAAGAAGAAAGAGATGAGAAATCTCTGGATCTAAGATGCAGAAACTGATATGTACCTTGCATATTAGTTGATGGTGGTAATCGTGACAAGATATTTTCCACCGGTTTGAAAAAAGGAGAAAGGTCAGATGTTATCGAAGAAGAAAGAGATGAGAAATCTCTAGATCTGAGGTACGAAAGCTAATATGTACCTTGCATGTTAGTGGTTGGTGATAGTCTTGACAGGATCTTCACCGATGAGAGAAGAACAAAAAAGGAGTCAGTTTATGGTGTTTTTCAACTCAAAGCGAGAAGAAGAAACTAAAGTTGGACGTACCTTAGGATGAGCAGGTTGTCGCGAAATTTTTCACGGTAGCGGAGGTTTGAAAACTACGGTGAAAGGAACTGAAGCAGAGTTCAGACTCTTCAGCTTCAGGGCGACAAAGTTTCTCCAGTGTGTTATTTCAGACAGATGGTTTCGACAAAGGTGGAGAAATGTGGGTTTGTCTCTCATTTTACTCATTGGGCTTTATGGGCCATAATCATTTTGATGGATCCATAAAGGAAGAGGAGCTGAGGATTGCTGTTGGGCTTGATTCATTTAGAGATCCGACGCATTATTAAATTTGTTAAACAAACTTAACAGATTGTTTATAAAACCAGAATCTGTATAATCGGAATTTGTCTTCCATCTCGATCTCCTCTGTAATCTGTAAACACAAAAGAAGAAGAAGCTTAGTGGATTCCGGTATCAAAACCGAAGAGAGATGTACCCATTTAAAAGGAGAACTTTATAATTCTGTGTCTCAATTTTCTTTTATTTTCTTCTTTCGATTATTTCGTTCTTAGATCTCTCAATCGTGATTGAAGAAGAGTGTTGAGCTGATTCTATAACAGTATTGTTTGTTGTTGATGTCGTAGATTAATCATTCGGTAGTGGAAAGTTTTGGAGGAAAGGGAGTGGAAAGTTTTGGAGGAAAGGGAAGCGCATGCATAACTGTGAATCTTTATGGGAAACAATTCACATCTCTATGCTTTTAACTGTGGATCTTTAAATTTTAATGTCGTAAGTCTAAATGCTTGGAGCATGAAGTCTCCTCAAATCAATTGATCACTTATAAACGAAGAGACAGAATATGAATACAATTTGAATAACTAGGCCCAACAAAATTAAAGATAATATATTTCTATGGCCATTTTAAGACCTAATTCACTTGTAGGAGACCCAAAAAAAAGCAAAAAAAGTGAGCCAAAATAAAATAAAAGAAAACGAAAATTGAGAAAAACAAAATAAAAAGAAAGCAAATATTAAGCCAAACAAAAAAATAAAATAAAATAAAAATAAATTAACACTTATATCATATAGCTATTAAAAAATTAATAAACTTAATGACTTAACCAATAATTCAATAGACATAAATAATGCCAAACATAATTTTGTTATAACAAATTCCGTTTACTGTTTTTGTGAATGACCTTAATTTAGTGGCAGATGATAAGTTCACTAAAGGCACCCACCATCATAAAATCAAGGATCAAGGCATATTGTCTAGAGTATAAAAAAACTTGGTTAATAGGCTGGTTAGTTGTGACCCAATATTGACAAAAAAATAAATTGAAACATTTAAGGTAAATAACAAGGAATCTGGTCAATTAATTAAACCTCAATTTATTCAGGGCACAAACCATGTCGACCGCTAGATCTTTCAATGGATACAAATTCGACTCGAGAGTGGCATGAGTGGGAAAGAATGCATCGTACATAATATCATGATTTTTTCCAATGGCTAAAGTTAAATCTAACTCTCGATATAATATATAGATAATGACTCAACTAATCCAGAAAAATCACTTAGTTACAAATATAATCATTTGGAAACTCCAAACAGTAATTCAAGTGAGAAAACTTTATGGATTTTTGTAGGTTTTAAGTTTATTACGAGAATGCCATTTTGATTTAATTTTTTTAAATAACGATAATTTTTATAGATTTTGTTGTGCTTTTGTGTTGATTTCTTAAAGTTTTAGGTACTCAATAGTCATCTTCATCACTCCTCTAAAGTATGAGTTCATTAACTTCATTTTCATGGAAGTTCACAACTCCGAAATTATGTTTTTTTTCATATAACTTGAATTTGAGAGTTTCGTTGAGTGAGTTGAGTTGCGTTGTATTGAATATTGGTGGGTATCTTGATCTGAACACAAAATTACAAGGCTAATGAGTTAATTTTGAAAATTTTGAAAAGTTAGGTTGAAGATGATGAATAGTGACGAAAAACCTACAATACCTTGAAAGAAAACCTACAATAGAAAAAATTGTTTTACAATGATTAACCTACATAATACTAACAACAAACTTACAAAACATATGAATTAAGTCGACAACGACAAGCCTACATAACAAAAATTGTAAGCCTACAAATAAAGAAAATAAACTAGTTGGTTAAGACCCAAAAATAAACTTACAAGGTGTTAAATACCTACAATGCGCAAACACTAAATATAACCAAATTTAACCTACATTACAAGATGTATAAGAGCAGAACAAAGAAGTACTAAAACCTACAATACTTCGAAGAAAACCTACAACATAGAAGAATGTTTTACAGCGATAAACCTACAAAAGATAAACATACACCAAACAAAAAACAAAGCAGGAGAAATAATATACATGCAAGGCATGAGAGATAAATTTACAATGAAGAACGATATATTGCAAAGATAAACCTACATTAAAAGAAAAAGTACTAAAACCTACAATACCTGAAAGGAAAACCTACAACATAGAATGATATTTTCAGTGATAAACCTACAAAACACTAACAACAAACCTATTAAAGAAAAACCTACATCAAACGAAAAACAAACCTACGAAGCAAGAGAAACCATAAACCTACATAACCAACCTTAAAAACATACATATAAGGCATACAAAACTAACATTATAGACCCACATAACTGACCATACAAACCCACATAATTGACGTTCCAAACCTATAAAAGAAGGCTAATCTTGTGATATGAAATGAAATAAACCTATAATTTGTTAGTTATAAACACACACCAAATGTCGCTGACAACTGAAAATAAACCTACCACCAAAATAACAAAAACCTACAAAGCGTGATTAACTAAATCGGCTACACCCTGGAGACAAACCTACAAGGACCCCAACACAAACCTACAAGAAAGAGAACAGCCTTCTTGTTTTTGGGTCTCCCTGCTTGTTTTCGAATGGCCGGAGGGTTACACACTTTAGTAGCCACTGAATCAGGGACATGATTAGCCACTGAATCAGGGACAAGGTTACACATCTTGTAAACCTACATCGCTGAGTAGTAAACCTACAAAGTATAGTAACTTTACATCGCTGAAACTTGTAAACCTACATCACTGAGTAGTAAACCTACAAAGTATAGTAAACCTACATCGCTGAGTAGTAAACCTACAAAGTATAGTAAACCTACATCGCTGAGACTTGTAAACCTACATCGTGAGTAGTAAACCTACAAAGTATAGTAAACCTACATCGCTGAGACTTGTAAACCTACATCACTGAGTAGTAAACCTACAACGTATAGTAAACCTACATCATTGAGACTTGTAAATCTACATTGGTGAGTAGGTTTACTATAGTTTGAAGCATAACACCTTTAACCTACATAACATAACACCTTCAACCTACAAAGCAAAATCTACTTATCGTATAAACCTACATAACATAACACCATTAACCTACATAGCATATTTAGAAAATCTTCAAAGCAAAATCTACTTATCGTATAAACCTACGACAAACAAGGCTAGCAACACATATTAAACCTACAAAGATGAGAAATCAAACCTACAATTGCTTAACTAAACATGGAACAAAATCTACATAGCCTGTTTTTTAAACCTACTGCAAACATTCAACCTACAAATGATACTTAAAGAACCTACATAACACCTTATGAAAATCTACAAAACTATGCCAGTTAGTCTAAATCCACCAAAACAGTGTCTTGTTTTCTGCGCGCTGACGTGGAATTACTCAGTAATGGCAGTTTTGTAATATTTTTTTGGTTTTTCAAAAAAACAAGGGTAAAAATGCTTTATTTACTCAAAAAACTAGATTTGCTAATATACATAATTTAGTAATTAAGTCATTCTATCTAAACTAGTTTAGTAATTCACCCTATAATATACGTGTGATATGTAGTAGCCAGAGGAACTTATCAATTGAATCTAACTTTTTTCCACTTTAGTGTAATTATATTTGCCTCCAAGTATTTAGAAAAGTTACACATCTATCCCTTTCGAAATCTTCGAGTTATAGTGATGATTTGGACATGTACACTAACTTTAAGGAGCGAGAAATTCCAAAAATATCTCTCAAAAGAGGATATTTTCATCATTATTCTTATTGTTTAGACATTTTCAAAAAAATACTTCTCGTTATAGAAAAATGACCAAAATACATTTAGATTATTATTTTTTTTATATTTTTTCAAATTTTGTTCCGCAAAAAAAAAAAGAAAAAGAAAAAATACCGCCAAATTTTTTCTCACCAAAAAAACTTTCTCCACCGAACATCTTTTTTTACCTCCAAAAAAACTTTTTCGTCAAATTTTTGTTTTCTTAATATTTTGCCAGAAAATTTTTTATAAGAGAGTTTATAAATTTTTAATAAGATGACTTATAAAATTTATAATTTTTTATAAGATAGCTTATAAAATTTATAAGATTTTATGATAGAGTTTAGAAAATTTGTAAGGTTTAATAAAGAACTATATAAGGTATCTTATAAATTTTATAAGGTGTTTACAAAATATTTATAAGCTGTTTATAAAAAATTTTGTAAAGCTTTATAACCGAACTTATAAAAATTTTGGTTTTTATATTAAATTTTTTTCATAATTTTTTTTTGCGAGAAAAAATTATTTTGTGAAAAAATAGTCACAACAAAAATTATTAAAAAAATATGAGGGTGTTTTCGTTATTTTTTTATTAGTGAAGGACATTTTTGAAAAGACAAATTCCAAAGAGCATTTTTGTAAAGAGATACACTAAAAAGGGCAATTCTTAAAATTCATTCTTTTTATTTTTATTACAACTTGTTAATACAAATTAATATTTGCAACTTTTTATGCTTAATTTAACTTTTTTTGTTTTAACAACAATTGGATAGTAGTTTTTCTTATCTTTTCAAGTATAACTTATCATAATATTTTTTTCTGTCAAAATTTGATAAATTCATGGTTTCACAATCATACAACTTACATTATCAACACAAACGTGTTTGTCTGCACAAATATCTTTAATTGAATATCGTTAGACATACTTAATTAGTTATTTAATAATTAAACAAGATGATGTCTCCTGTTGTTGTATGGATATTTTTGTGGAAATTCAATATGCATCATAAATGTAATTATAATATACTTAAAATTAATTTATAGTCATGATAGATGTTGTACACAAAATATATATATTTGGACTCATGTCATTTAGGTTTTTAGACTCATGTTCAATTAGATTTTTAGACCGTATTCATCTAATTTAAGACACGTTTATGTAGAATTTTAAACACGTATTTATTTAGGTTTTTAGATCCATGTTCATTCAGATTTTTAGACATGTTCTCATTTAAGCAATCATGGTCATGTTTATGAAAAAATAGATTAGAGATATTCTTTATGATAAATCAAATACTATGAATTAGTTCTGATAGACTTAAACTAAATCCAGAAGTTGTTGATCTGTGTAGGTGTTATGTCCCCTACATAATAAATTTGTTAATTAATTGTATATGTTATATTTAACTAAATAAATTATTATATAAATTACCCTTGTTCAAAAACATGGCGACTTGGTCCGTATATCTGGCGATGAATCGTTCATCGGCTTCAAACCATGGCGATTTTAACATATTCGGATAAAAAATCGGAAATTAGGAGAACATCAGGATATTCTCGAAACTCATAAAGAAAAAAGGAAGTGAGTTAGACAAAAAAGAAGTAATTTTTGGTTTGTTTTTTTCTTCAAAATATACTATTTTATTATAGATCTATTTAAATATAAGAGAAATATACAAAATTACGAAGAAAATAAATGAAAGAAACAAACTATCTTTTGTGGTTTGAATTTGTCACCTAAAGTTCAGACAAAAACTCCCAACAAATGTACCAAACTATCTTTTGTGTACCTTGTTACTAGATTTAATATATTACTAACAAATCTAAATAAAATTCACAAAACTAATTCCCGATTAATATCTATATAATCTCTAATTTATTGACTATTTGTTAGGCGTTATCCCGCTGAACGCATAGCACCTAGCAATATTTTGAACATGGTAAATTACTCAAATATTACGGTATAATATATTTTGATAAAGTATTACGATATTATTATATATCCCAAATCATAAGTATAGAAAACAAGAAACGGTAAATTATATCAATTAGGATAATAATAACATGAATATAGAATATTAAAACTATAATAATACTATTTGATTAAAACATGTAAAAATAAAAGCGATTAATTGTAAAAGTAAAGCAATAATAGCATAAATTTATAATATTCTAACTATATATAAATAAAATTCAAGGAGTAATTAATTATATAAAAAATATATAACAATCAAAAAATAAAATAAATTAAATAACTAAAATAAATATATTTATAATATTTAAAATTTATCTTTGATTTAAACTCTGATACTCATGAATGTTATCATCATTTATCCATGTTTGAGTATACTCGAATACATTTGACATACTCTTGTTTTCTTATCATTAATTAAATAATTTTTTATTTTTTTTTATCAATATGGGACCACAACTGACTGACCCATTAGCTAAACTCCTACATAATATAGGAAGTGAAACTTAATCTCTGAATGTGCAAATGCATCTGTCTTTAGTGGACTTACCACTCGACACTATATTAAAGACCACCTATTATATAAATTAAATTCAATTATTAGTAAATAATACAACGAATTAATGTTAATTATATATATATAAGAGAGGATGTCTTTCCAGAGATTGACACCTCAAAAAAATAAGTTCTCTTTATCAACTAATAGAATCATTTTATTAAAATACATCATCAAGATTAATGCCACATATTCAAAGCAATTAAAAATTTTATTTGTAAAATGAGACATTTCAATGCCGCCATGTTCAGGCTGTTTACGTTTTTTCTTCTTTCACTCCCTTCCCACATTTTGTTCACAGATGTCTCTCTTGTAATTTTTCTTGATGTCCAACAACACAACTCAATTTGTTCGATTTTCCTGATATTGCAGGTTTAGTTTCCGTTTGAAAGAATCGAGCAAGGGCAAGAGCTTACATATGACGTATTACGCAGCTTCGACCTTTTAAAACAAACAAAAATCGAGGTAAATAACATACAATGGATTTTTTACCGAAATCGAGTATCATCAATCTTAACGTTTTTGTTCCCTACATTGTCGAAGAACATTCTGTCATTGTATTTTATTGAGATTTTACGGAATCAAATATTAGGTAGGAAGAAGATGGGGTTTATTAGTTTGATCATGGTTATAATTTAAGAATTCTATGTAAGTTTTATAAGATTTAAATATGCGAAAATGTTGAATAAATTATATTGGCATCAAGAGAGAGAAGGGTATCGAAAATCACTCCAGAATATTCTATATACCAGTGGAGATAACTGGCAAGCTGTTATTTCAGATTTTGAGAAGACCAACAAGGTTTGTCGTTGCTAACATCAATATTTCTCTGTTTTTAGAATTAACTTTTGGTTTCTTTAATGTGTAAATGGAACAAACTCAAAAGCCAATAGATATGGATGTCTGATCTTGATCTTCCTTATAATTTGAATTTGTGTGTCTGCAATTTGATTTATCTGTAATAAGGTTAAAAAAAACTTTCACTCATTCTATGTTTATACTCACCCTTTTAGGATATAGTTTGGTTTGATGGTGAAAAACGATGAAAGAAGAGATGATACGTATCAAACACGTGGGTCTTTTGAAAAAATGCGCGCAATGGGTATCACACCAACATCACTCATATTCACAACCACAAGGTAACTTCTTTTGTTACAAAATGTGTTACATTTTTTATTCAGATTTTAAGTATTCAAACATCTCATGTGTGAGTCTTTGCTTGAATGAAATTGATGATGAATTTGTTAATTGTGGCGCTCATTATGAAGATTTTGATTTCTATAGGAGCTAAGTTCATATTGGTTCTCACTTGGTTGATGAGCTGACGAAAAATGAGAAAAAAGGTCTGAAATTTTCTATTGGCTTTTGAAACTTAAAAAACCTGCAGATGCTTGATGATTTAGTAGATGTCAATAAAGATAAAAAGCAATCAATGCCTCTTTAAAATTCGTTTTTAGAAAAGTAAAAAAAGCAAAGGTGACTACATTTTTTATCTGACCACAAAATTAGTGTTGCTATAGAATACTTGAGAAAAACCTTAAATACACGGGGTTCTTTCAAAAATGGGTCATTTCTTGGGTTCAATTGCAAAATTGACCCTCATTTTTCTCTCTCCAAAATTTTTACTAAAATAACCTTGTGGCTCTATATAATTTCAATCATGCCATTAATTTTTTTTTCTTTTTTTTAATTCCGAAAAATACTTGAAAAGACATAAATTTTTGTGACAAACAACTTATTTACAACAATGCCATTGTCTTCAATATTTCCA
>OVBA01005140.1:0-20896 GCA_900406435.1 Lepidium aucheri
GTGACTGGAAAAGAGGATAAAGGACATACATCTGTCAATCAAGCTGCTCAAAGGTTGGATACTAAATTGGATTCAGAAGAAGAGGAAGATCTAGGGATGTCACCTGCTGATGAGATACATATTGTCTGTCAAAATTTTGTTGAGCTAACAAAAAAGAACAAAACCCTGGTAATTGAGAATAAGGTTTTGACAAAAAAAGTTGAGGATCTAGAAACAGAGCTTGAGTCTGAAAAAGCTAAGAACAGAGAGCTGGAAAGTCCCCTGTCAGAACAGCTAAGGAACATTAAGATGCTGTCCAAAGGAACAAAGGATCTCGACAAGATTTTGCAGTATGGAAGAACAGACAAGGAAAAATAGGGTTTAGGGTATCGTGGTGCTGAGAACACTATAACTAATATTGCCTTTGTCAAAGCAACTGACTCCAATAAGGCTACGACGTCTGACCAAGTATCTAAGAAACCGGTTCAAAAGACATCTCCAAGGATAGGTAAACAACAGTGGTTTGAAAAATAGTCACATTTGGGCCAGAATCAGAGGTTAGCTAAACAACAACAGTACAGTCAGCAACAAAGGGGTGATCAGCGACAAAGGATTGGTCAGAGACATAAGGTTGGTGAATAGCAGTGGTTTGGTCAAAAACAGAAGTATGGTCAGTCAGTGGTATGATCAAGATGACAGCAACTGGAACATGCCTCGAGACTATCAGAATTATCTCCCTGAATGTTGGTACTGTGGTAAGTATGGTCACATAAGGTCTCAGTGCTATAGGTTTCAGAATCGTCTTCACAGAATCATGAGACAACAACAGTACTTCAGGGATCATCAGAACAATAACAGGTTTTGGGTCAGAAAGTTGGATTTGTATTGTCAGATTGCTTTCACAATAGACATGGATCAGAATGATTCAACAACAGAACATCGGTAACAGTGGTTGCTCACAACACATGACAGGAAAAGAGGAAAACCTGTTGAATTTTGAAAAAGTCTTCGGGGGAAAGGTAACCTTTGGATGAGGTGCTAAGGAGGAACTCAGAGGAAAAGGTGATACAAATGGAGATTCACAATCGAGTGTGTAAAGTGTGGATAGGTACATGCTTTAGATTTTTTTGTGCAGCATACTTCAAACGAGTTGATGGTATATAATTGGTTCTGCACACTATGGAAAACAGCTGCATGTCATGCCGTTCTGTGTAGATTGTGTACAAAGGGATGTGTTACTGTAGAACAAGAGGTCAAAGAGCTGAGGAGAGCAATTGTATCAGCTGATTGAGAAGTCAAGTGATATCTCTGATACAACACTGTGTCGTAACATGACACAGTGACTTGTGAGACAAACATTGAATTGTGAAGTCAAGTGATATTCATGTTTTATCTATTGAACAATGAGTGTAAGCAATGATTTGTTCTCTATGTGTGCTTCATATGTGTGTACCAAAAAAGAGAGGTTATTTTGGGTACACACAGCTTGGTGTCTCTCCAAAGGAAATTCCAGCTGCCTGTTATACAGTGATATGAACAATGCTACAAAATACGCAGGATAAAGGTATGCCTGGTGAAAGACTAGCCATAGAAGCCTACCATTTATATGGTGTAAACTTGTGACACTTGCTGTGTGGTGATCTCCTCTATAAGTCCTGATTCTGTATGCTCGTTGCCCAATTCACTGTGAGGATCTCCACAGGTTTATATCTACATGATTAAACTAAAAGTTAAGTTCATGTATTAATTTGGCTTGTGTTCACAGGTTTTGATACTGGCTTGGGTCACTCACATTATTCTGAATCTTTGAGTCGTCTAATCCTCAGTGTGGGCTCATAAGTGTATGCAATATATCTTCAATCGTTTGGCTTGTCTTATCTCAAATAGGTTGCAGTAAGGCTCATTGCCTTAGGCCAAATTCAATGTGGCATATTAAAGGTCTTCAGTTATAGTTGATGCTTCTGTCTGTGTATGCATGTATGATTTTTAACTCAGTTGTGATCTCAAACAGGGGGAGAAGACTCCGACACAGAGCTTGATGCCAAATCATGGGGGAGCTAAGAACCTTAACTTAGCTATTATGTGTTCTTATATGGCTACACTCGGATGTATTTTGTCTGTGTTTTTTTATCAGGTACAATTAGGTGTTTGATTATCAAACTGAGCTAAAAAGTGGGAGATTGAAGATGTTTGAAATCGAAGCTAACAGAACCAGAACATCAGGCGTTAGTGAGCCGAAGCTACAAAAGTTGTTTTTAACTCAGGTGGTTCATCACCACTCTGAGATAAAAAAAGGGGATATTCAAAGTGAAGAGAGAGAGCTGTTATCAGAGAATTAACTTGATGACCATATCACAGAAGACTGATCATGCATTAAATGTGAGATTGAAGATGTGTGGATTCCAAGTCAAAGAATGAGCTGGAATGAAGACTTGCTGATCAAGATGGAGTGAAGACAGAGAGCTATTATCAGAGAAACAACAGATCGTAGTTGAGCAGATATGGAAACTTGACATATCGTGTGGGTTTCCATTTTAGAGAGATTTCGGGTGATTCTAGGGTTGTTGCACGCCTTATAAAAAAGGGCTAGGAGGGTTGGCGTGGCCGCCTAACACTCTAGAGACATTGGGGGAGTTGTGTTTAAGGTTTAGAGAGAGAAAACTCTTGAGAGCCATTGTTAGGGTTTGAGTGTTGTATCGTTTTGTGTTGGTGAGAATTGTAACCAGCAGGTGTAAAACTTTTGAAGAAAAGTTTACATTAATAAAACGAGTTGAAACGTTGGATCGACGTTTTTCGATCAAATTTTGTATGTCTTAGTCTCTATACTTTTTCATATATATGATCTTAAGTTACACTAATTAAAGTTCTCATCTATGCTATTTAAATATTACATCTTACATTAGTAAACTGTTGTATAAAGATAACTTAATATTACATATTATTATAATGTATTTTTTCTTTTTTTAAAAGACATGAAAGGTATTTTGATGAATAACACTCAATAAAAAGTTAATTGTTGACATATACAATAAAAATGGCTTACGATTTTTTATACTCATCAATCCAACTTAATTTTTTGTTAATAATAATTAGATCAAAATATTCTAGTTTATAGCTCAGATCTCCCAAATCCCAAACTCTATTATACATGATTATGAAACTCTTTGGAATAGTGGAGAAAACCGCTTAACTCTAGTGATTTTGTTTTTCCTAAAACAACTTAAATTGTAATTTAAATATAATAAATGGACAAGAAAATCATATAATTGTGGTCATGTTTCAATATAGGTTTTTTTTGTTTTTGTCAACTTTATTATAATTGGATCAACAAAATCCGATCCATAGCCAAATCTCATATTCTAAAATTTTTTTTTTCTTTCCTTACATTAGAAAAGAAGCCTGAAAATTTGTAAAATGACCACTACTACTAGATCTTATTTTTTTGGCATGTTTCAATATAGTTATATAGTTATATACCCTAGTTAATAAGAGAAACTATTCATAGTTACAATTATTATACAAGGAAAAAAAGGTATAAGATTAATTGGCAAAGAAGAAAGTTAAAGCGACCTAACAAGTTGTGAGACTCTAACAGGTCACTAAACAAAGTGTTGGCCATTTCTGATATCTCTTTATTTTTTATGAATTGTATCTCTCGATTCTCTACTCGTCATTAATGTCCAAATTCTATGGTAATCTATACACATTTTGTATCTATTAAGTATCAATATAAGATTTTTACAAAACTTTGCTTATTCGGTTTGGTGATTCGGCATTTGTGGTCAAGGACGGTCCGACGTATTTTGATGTCTGAATCAAAAGAAAAAATTGAACCCGTGTAGAAACATAGTTATACTTTGGTCTTGACTTATGCAAGTTAAAAATACAAATTTAACATGAAAACCAAAATAAATAAAAAAGGTTTAAACGACATTCTACCATTACATTTCAACAAATGTCTAAGATATTTTAAAGGGGAATTAACAAAATAACTATAAAATAAAACAAAAGTTAAAATTTAACAAATGGAACAGTAAGAAAAGTGATTTTTGAAAACAGTCGTTATAAATAAAAATTTCATTTTTAGACTGGCTCTTCAATTACAATGTTCTTTTGGTCCTGCAATTCGATTTGGTTTGGTTTGATTTTCCGGTTATTATTTTGTCCATCTCTAGTTTGGTTTATGCAAAAAAAACCAAAATGTAGACCAATACGTCGTCGTTTCACATAATCGCCGCGATTTCTGTTTTAAGAATTAGAAAGAGAAAGACGGAGTAAAGAAATGGCGGCGTTGATGAAATCAGTCGCCGTCCAAGCTTTGAAGCTCTCCTCGGCGGTGAATTTCAAATTGAACCGATGCGGCGAAATACCAACACTCCGTGTTAGAGCATTCTCCACCGTTATGTCGCCACCTTCAAAAGCTGTCGTTTACGATCAGCTTGGCTCTCCCGATTCTGTCACTAAGTTCGTATATACGTGCACTGTGTGTATATATATACCCTATGAAAACGTGATCTCCATTGTTTTACATTTTTCTCTTTTGGTGACGACAGATTGGTGAATCTACCGCCGGTTGAAGTGAGAGAAAACGATGTATGCGTTAAGATGATCGCAGCTCCGATCAATCCCTCTGATATCAATCGAATAGAAGGTTATTGCTCGATTAAAAAGAATGATTTTTGTTAGCTCAACTATCTCAATTTGGATTCGTCAGGAGTTTGGTAATTAGAGAACCCCTAAACTCTATCGTTTCAATTCTATGTGACAAGTACGTTCACTTTGAGAATCGAAAATAGAATGTCACAAAATTTGATTTTTCTCTACTATTATTATTATTATTATTATTTTTTTGGTGTAAAAGCTACGAGTTAAATATAAATCAGATTTAGATGCTGAGCTTAATGTTGGGAAATGATAAATGTTTAGGTGTGTATCCGGTGAGGCCACCAGTACCAGCGGTTGGTGGTTATGAAGGTGTTGGAGAAGTTTATGCAGTTGGCTCTAAGGTCAATGGTCTTTCTCCGGGCGATTGGGTTATTCCATCTCCACCTTCTTCAGGTAAAACTGTTTATTGTGTTCCCTATGTCATTCAGACCAATCTCAATTCTTAGAAGGAATCTAAACTTGTATGTCAGTATATACAACTGATGAAGGTTGTTATGTCAAGTGAACAACAAAAGATGTGTAAAATCGATCAAACAGTTTATTGGTTTACCTTTTTAATTTGTGAAATATAATGGGAATCTTTCTGGACTAGGGACTTGGCAGACGTATGTTGTGAAGGAAGAGAGTGTGTGGCATAAAATCGATAAAACTTGTCCAATGGAGTATGCAGCAACGATCACTGTTAACCCATTGACTGCTCTAAGGATGCTTGAAGACTTTGTGGTCTTAAATTCTGGTATATAGTGTCTCTTTCGTCTCTGAAGCAATTACTTTTTACTTGCTTTTTCTTCTTCTAATCAAGTAATCCTCTGAAGCAGGAGATTCTGTGGTACAGAATGGTGCAACAAGTATCGTGGGTCAATGTGTCATTCAGTTGGCAAAACTCCGTGGCATCAGCACCATCAATATCATTCGTGACAGGTTATTTATATATTACGAATCTGAATATATGTTACGAACAATCAAAGGTCCTGTGCTACTAATTTTAGGGCTGGGACGGATGAAGCAAAAGAGCAGCTGAAAGCTCTAGGTGCAGATGAGGTGTTTTCGGAGAGTCAGTTAAACATAAAGAATGTGAAAAGTCTTTTGGTAAGATTTAAGTCTAGCAAATTATATAGCAGAAATTTCTGAAATACCCAAACTTTGTTGCATAGATATGTCAAATATATGCTTGCGTATGGTTTAGGGGGATATACCTGAACCAGCTCTGGGGTTCAATTGTGTTGGTGGCAATGCTGCCTCACTTGTGCTGAAATATCTCAGGTGCAGTAAACATTTCCTGTTTTTGTGCACTTTTGGTTGAATAAATTCCTGCTATGCCGAAGGTTGTGAAAACATAAGCATTTCAGGGGAGGAGGAACCATGGTAACATATGGTGGGATGTCTAAAAAGCCAATCACTGTGTCAACTACATCTTTCATCTTTAAGGTAATCACTAGATCGTCCGGACAAATTGCATCAAATATCCCTAGAGCAGTAATTCTAGATCAAGCACATAGACCAGGTTTTCTGCTTCCTGATCTTGACTTGGAAGTCGAATTGGCTGTTCAGGATTTATGGTTTTTAGTAATGTCTTAAAGTTTGATTGCTCTACAGGATCTGGCCTTGAGAGGATTCTGGCTACAAAGTTGGTTGAGTATGGGTAAAGTAAAAGAATGCAGAGAGATGATAGACTATCTTATTGGGCTTGCGCGAGATGGGAAGCTAAAATACGAGTGAGTCTATCTCTCAAATAACGATGTTTAACTTTCCAGAAAGTATCTCCGGTTTAACGTTTAAGCTAACATTCGGTTTCTTATGAAAGAACGGAATTAGTTGCTTTTGATGACTTCCCTGTTGCTCTGGATAAAGCTCTCGGGAAGCTAGGTAGGCAGCCGAAACAAGTGATCATGTTCTGAAGCTTCTTTCTTCTGAGCCATCTAGTGAACTGTTACCACTTTGTTAATGTTAGCTATTAATATGATATGTTCGTTATTGTTATACAATATATGGTTCTTGTCCAATGTATCAGAAAAACTATGAGAATGTACGTATACTGAATAAATCATAATATATGCTCATGTTCAGAGTTGCAATTACATGGTCACTTCCTAATATATTTCTCTGTCGAAAGAGAAAACTATCAAACTATCATAAGTTGACTTGGTTTCGTGGTGATGTTGGTTTATTACTGTTTAACATAGATAGTGTTTCGAGTTTAGTTTTGTTAAAGATCGTACCAAAGTTATTTCGTATCAGCTTAGCATAGTAAAGGTCACTCTAGATTTTGTGATTTATTGGTAATTCGTTCTCTAATTCAATGTAAATTGTAGGTTATTTTTTTCATCTGATTTTATTAATAAAACTAGATGGAATAAACATTACAAACTGAGCTTCTCCCGGCGACTTTCTCCCGGTGTTAACCTCTCAACGGAATTTCCTGTTGATTTCCTCTTCAATCCTTAATCTCTCTTACAGACCTCCTAGATAACAACTAAACCCCTTCTCTACAACCCCTCTTGCCTGAAAACCGAGCTAATTCTTACCCTAAACGTGCATCATAACACCAATCAGAATCTTGGATTCTCTGTGACTCTTCTCAACATCAGAACAAAGACCCGAACCTAGAGGATAATAGACAAGCGACTTAGAGGAGCCTTCACGAACTGGGCCCCCATGGAGCAGAGCTTAGTAGAAGAACGAAGATCAATGAAGATATCGGAAAATCCGGTTATCGACTTGCCAGCTTCGGGGAGCTACCGGAACACTTTGAATGACAAGCTAACATTAATAGGTAAACTCCTCAACCCGGAATCCCAGAATATAGCTAAAACGATCCTAGGTATGCCTAGGATTTGGCGTTTACAAAATTGAATCAATGGAATAGTATTAGGTAGAGATACTTTCCAATTCCGATTCCAATCGGAAAAAGATATGGAGGAAATCCTCCAATTTAGGCTATGGAATTTTGACAATTGGGGCTTTACAATAGCTAGGCTTGATCATGATTTCAAAGAGGAAGATTTAACAAAAATTCCTCTTTGGATCCGCTTCTCTGAAATTCCGGCCAAGTACTTTACCTCTGATACTTTCACGGCTATAGCCAACACGATATGATAGGTATTAGATATGGATTTAAACCCAAATAAAACTCACCTCCAAGCTTATGTTATGGTCAAAATCCTTTTTGATACCAAACACACAATTAGAAACCACAGACACATTAGGATGCCAACAGGGGAAATGATCAAAGCTAAAGTGAAATTTGAAAGAGTTAGGAATACATGCAAAAGATGTAGAGCTTTAATACACAGTGATGACCTATGCCCCATGAAAGACCTAAGTGGTAATTCAGCCTACGGTGAAAGATCTACAAGTCAAAAATCCAATCAAGGAGAACAAATTAACGCAAAGGAAAACACCCTCCATTCTACAGAAGAACAGGCAATGTCTCAGGTAAAGGCAACCAATAATGGAACTAACACAGCAGCAGTAGTTCCTTACCAACCATGCATAAAGCGCATAAGTACTGAGCAAAGGGCTGACAGAGTCTCAGAAACAAAGACAGCAGAAGGATCTTCATCTTCAAGCAAAGGTCTCAAGAGAACCCTGGCCATCACTGAGAATCAAGCAGAAAGCAAGGAGGACATCATGAAAGAATCCCAGACTAGGAATCTAGGCATAGAACCTATGGAAACCAACCACGAACTTAGACAAGAACCCCCTTCAGAAAGAAGACTAAGGAAAGAAATCAACTATCACTCTGCATCCAAAAAGAAACAAAAAACTAATACCAAACCAAGCAACCTTTCAACTATGCCTGAATCCTATGATCAACTTGGTCTGGTGGCTGAGCTGAAGCCACCCAAAACAGCATGAGCATACTGAGTTGGAACTGTCATGGAGTGAGGAGCACCTTGACAGTTCGACGCCTACATGAATTTAGGAGAAGCCTATTTCCGGACATCATGTTCCTCATGGAAACGAAGAATGAGAAAACTCATATGCTAGAAATAAAAGACTGGATTGGTTACGATCATTTGTTCACTATGGAACTACAAGGACTCAGCGGAGGTTTGACACTTTTCTGGAAGAATCACACAAAGCTGACTGTTAACTTTAGCTGTAAAAACTACATAGATTCAACCCTCTATATAGGAAATTATAAGGTTGATGTGACCTTTGTCTATGGCAATCCTCTACCTCACATGTGCCCGACTACATGGAAGGATCTGGAAGAGTTGGGGGGGGGGGAAAGAGCAACCCTTGGTTCCTAATTGGAGATTTCAACGAGATTTAATCAAATGATGATAAAAAGGGGGTACCATTAGACCAGAAAGCTCCTTCTGTGCCTTTAGATCTTTTATCCAAAATAGTGGATTACAGGAAATCAACAGCACATGACCTCACTTCTCCTGGATGGGTAACAGGAAAAACTCATGGATTCAATGCAGGCTGGATCGCAGCTATGGAAAAGTAGAATGGAACCTAAAGTTTGCTAGAACACCCACGGCCTACCTACCAATTATGGGATCTGATCACAGGCCTTTACTCACAACCATCATGAATGATAATTCCAAATTTATGACCAGATTCTGTTTTGATAAAAAATGGTCGAGGAACAGAGAATTCTCTGAATTAATTCTCCAAGAATGGTCCAGAGGAGCACAAATCACGGGAAACAACACCTTTGACTGCATAAAAGCAAAATCGAAATGGAAAAAAGCATACCATATAGACAAAAAAGACAAAGAGAACAGAATTAGAGAGTAGCTGGAAAAGGAATCTACCAAACAAGATTCGGGCTATAAAGCACTGGCACAAATCAAGGCTGATCTAATGTCTCTCATTATAGAGGAAGAGCTTTTCTGGAAGCAAAAAGGAAAGGAGAGATGGCTTACTCAAGGAGACCAGAATATCAAATTCTTTCACAAATATATGAACTACAAACACATAATGAACAAATTCAATGTCTCAAAGATAAGAATGGAGCATTATATTGGACTGAAGGCTCAAAAGGCAACATAGCAGCAAGTTTCTTCACAGAGCTTTTCACCTTTTCTAAACCCTCAGCTATCACACAAGCACTTAGAAATTTCCAACACAAAGTCACAGATTCAATGAACAGAGAACTGCTGAAACCAATCACCAGTAGGAAAGTCAAAGAAGTAGCTTTCAACATTAGGGGGGATAGTGCCCCTGGACCAGATGGCATGACAGGCTATTTCTACCAAAAGTATTGGAACATCATTAGGGATAAAGTTACTTCCCAAGTGAAAGAAGCCTTCAGAAACAAAGCATTCTCGGAAGAGTGGAACTACACACACATTGCACTTATCCCAAAATGTCAAGGACCAAAGGAAATGAAAGGTTTCTGACCAATAAGTCTTTGTTCTGTCATCTACAAGATTGTCTCCAAGATAATGGCCAAAAGGCTACAAACTATACTCCCACATGTGGTTTCTGAATGTCAAGGTGCCTTTACGCAAGGAAGACTCATCACGGAAAATGTAATTCTAGCACATGAGATCATGCACCACATTAACACAGATAGAAAATCCCAACGAAGCTTCATGGCCATCAAAACGGACCTTTCAAAGGCATATGACAGACTTGAATGGGAATATTTGGAGGCTATCCTTTACAAGCTTGGATTCCATACGGACTCGATAACCATGACTTTGTATTGTGTGACTACGGTGAAGTACTCTGTTCTAATCAATGGTACACCATATGGTTTCATAGCACCAGAGAGAGGACTTTGACAAGGAGACCCACTATCTCCCTTTCTATTTGTTCTGGCTACGGAAGGATTGTCTCACATCATGAAACAAGCTATGATGGACAGTAGAATAAGGGGCATAGCTTTCAACGACAGTGGCCCCATGATTCAGCACCTCCTTTATGCTGATGATAGTCTCTTTGTAGGCAAAGCCACAACTCAGGAAGTGACAGAACTCAAGAGATGTCTAAATAAATACGAGTCAATCTCTGGACAATGCATAAACTATGAGAAATCCTTTATAGCTTTTGGGAAAGGCATCACAGAAAATAACAAGACTCTCCTAAAAAACATTCTGGGGATACATACTGATCATGGGATTGGAAAGTATCTTGGGCACCCAGAATGTTTCAAAGGCTCCAAGAAAAAGATATATGACTACATCATGGAGAAATTACAAATATGCACGGATAATTGGCACGCCAAGACACTATCTTTTAAGGGGAAAAAAAATATTGATTAAGTGAGTTGCAATGGCTTTCCCTGTTTATGCTATGTCATGTTTCACACTACCAAAAGCCCAATGCCAGAAAATCAAAAGTGCCATTATATAGTATTGGTGGAGATCTGCGAAAGACAGAAAGGAAATAGCGTAGGTATCGTGGAAGAACATGTGCAAAAGCAAAAAGAATGGAGGCTTGGGTTTCAAAGACTTAGAACACTTTAATCAAGCTCTCGTGGCTAAACGAGCCTGAAAGCTCACGAGATGCCCTTAATCACTAATGACTAGAGCGCTTAAAGCTAAATACTTCCAAGAAACAGATTTCCTAAGTAGTAGAGAACACAGTAGAGCATCTTTTGCTTGGAAAAGCATTTGTTTTGGAAGGGTTCTACTTAGAAAAGGACTGGTTAGACAAATAGGCGATGGCAAAGATACATTTGTTTGGACAACTAATTGGATCTTAAACCCGCAGCCACGACCACTGATAAGTAGAGAAACAAGATTCAATGTCAATTTAAAGACTGAGGATTTGATCACAAATGGCAGCTAGAACAGAACAAAAGTAATGGAAACTTTTCTAGCAGTGGATGCTATCAGAATTCTTGAATCTCCACCCAATCCAACGCGGAAAGACTCATGGTATTGGGGATACACACCATCAGGAGAATACACAGTTAACAATGGGTACCAAATATCACTAACTTCATCATCTGAAAGTTCCATGGGTGTTCATATCAACATAATTGATCACCTTAAGAGTAAAATATGGAACTTGGATATACCAAAGAAAATCGCAATTTTCGTGAGGAGAGCCTTATCTAGAGCACTAGCAATGCAGAAGAGACTGAGCTCGCGGATACAGTCCTTAACCAAATCCTGTCACATATGTGGAGCCTTAGAGGAGACAATCAACCATTGTCTCTTTCTATGCACAACAGCCAGGCAGATATGGGCTTTAACCAACTTCCCACATCCACCTGATGGTTTTGTTTCCTACATCACTCACAAGGAATTTCGACTATCTATATCGCTTATCTAAGTCTGACAACTCATCGCTAGGCTTAGGTAAGTCCTTCCCTTGGATCATGTGGAATATTTGGAAGACGAGAAATGACATAGTCATTCAGAGAAAATAAGTTAATTTGAGGACAATTGCACAAGAATCTCTGATGGAAGCATCTACATGGGAACGATGCTCTTTGCTAAGAAAACAGAACAAACACAATGGCAACATCCGAAGCGATAACTCAGCTCCTATTGATAACACAGACACCCTATATAGAGTCTAATTGGCGGTAGCTTGGAACTCTAGGAGTGGGTTATATGGGGGTGCTTTTATCATGAACAAAAGGAACCAACAAAACTATATGCATGGGAGGCATGTACTCACTGAAGCAGCAAATCCACTGCACTTAATTTTTGCAGGACTTGAGTGGATGATAACGGTAATTAAGGATCTTAGAATTAACGATGCAACTTTGGAAATTGACAACAGAACAGTGTACAAGATCATCTCAGAACCAGCAAAATGACCCAAACACCAAGCATGGTCTCACAAAATTAGGGAGGCACTAACAAACCTTCAAAACTGCCAAATCAGGTTTATCTCACCACACTTAAACAAAGGAGTTAGACTAATAGCAAAAAGTGTGGTTCAGGATGGGAGATTCGAGGACTACATAGCAAGGGGCATCCCTTAGTGGACTGAGGACTTTATGCAAAATACCAGATGAACAGTTCAAGGAGCACGACAATGATTTTTGAAAAGTCACTACACTCAGAAATCCACAACCCTACTTCAGTCTTAGAATGGTTTTGTTAGTGTCACTAGGGGCAGCTCCAGTGAAGAGACATAGTCTTTGGGTAAACAGTCACATATAAGTTAAAGTTGCAGATGCTCCTTGAGAGTCTTTCCAGGTTTACCTCCATACTTTCAAATCTACATGCACAACGTTCCAGATATTAGACATCATACACTATACTGTGTATCTCTACAGGTTTTTTTTAATATATTTGTCCTGTTCTATTCGTCTCTTCCTTAGTTTAGGGAGGGTAATGTCTAAAACGTGGCCTAAGTTATAGACTATGCGCTGGGAAGGTTAGAATCATTGCATTGGGTTGCTGGTTTTAAGTTACAAAATAGGTAATCATGAGATTAAGTTGGAACCCCAACGTAGATTTTGGCAATTTTGGATAATTATTCTTTTTGCCACTCTAAGTGCCAGTATCAGATTGCCAAGTGTCGAAATGGTGACTCCAGTCACTCTCTCTCTGCACGCAACTGTCTAGAAAACACAAAACTTTTGCGTATTCACTTTTACAACAATCTGACTCCCGAGGTACTGGCACATAAGACAAAGTTGCATGGTAAGGAATATAAAGGGTCCCCTGAGCACTCCAAAAGGCTATAAATACGTTCAGTAACTGAAGAAGAACACAACCAAACGAACGCATGGAGAACAATCTCTGGCAAGCAATGAATCAATTCTCTCTAGGGCGCAATAAGCCGACGGTGTATCTCTCCACGAATATGTATTACCATAATCAGCTACGAAATAGGAAGAGTCTGCTAGTCAGATGCCTAAATCCAGTGGAACAAAGTCTCCAGGATATGATCAAAGACCTGCCAAAAGACTGGGGATTACATAACAAGATACATGGAAGGATGCTGGACAAGGATCTAGCTCAATTCTTCTTTGAACGTGAAGAAGACATGGAGTCAATCTGCAGAATGCAACCTCTGCTTTATAACGGTTGGTTGGTCGCAGTTGAAAAATGGGTGAATAACCAAAGCCTGAGGACCATCTCAAATGTCCAACTTTGGATCCAGATCAGGTATCTTCCTATCCAATACGCTTGTGATGCTGTGGTTAGATATTTGGCCGGACTGGTAGGTGAGGTGATAGAGTTTGACATGAACAACTCTGCGGTTTCTAGACCTTTTCTGATTCGTGCAAAGATTAATTTCAACATAGAGGATAGACTAACCTACTACAGGTTAGTGTACTGTGAGAATGGGGATCATTTCGAGGTCCAGTATTATTATGAGTGGGTGGGAAGGTTGTGCTTTAACTGCCAAAAGATTACCCATTCAACGACCTTCTGCTCACATGTTAATGGACCTCTGGACTATTATATGGTACTGGCTCCAAACTCTCATGATCACACTCAGGCTGTGAATAACGCCGCTGAAGGCTCTTCTGGAGAGGATTCAATGCCACCTGACTCATTCCTCTCGTAACAAGCCTCAAACACAGGAGGGTTCGGAGAACAAGATAGCAGCATCTTGAGCCTAAGGGTCACGATAGAAGATGTAATCAACAATCCAAAGGACACTTTCATGGCAGAATTGGCAGCTGACTACCTGGACCACGGTTTGAACATTATAATCCCTAAAGATGAAGATGCAGTTGTACTGGACCTGACACTAGATGAAGCGGACAACCAAACCAGCCAGAACACGGATACTCAGGACACTACACAAAACTTCATACCACTGGCCAGTGCGGAGCAGGGGAATGAAAGTAATAAATAACACCTGCAAGCTACTTGATAACTATATTTTATGTTTAGGAGTCTTTTGGTTTGGTATTTTGGTCCTTTTGGAACTTAATTTCAATGTTTCCATTGCTTTTGTCTACTGGTTAAGTTTGTTTGTAGTCTTTAGCAAGATGTTGAGCTTGCTCCACTTGCTTTTTAATTCAGTTTGTCTATCATGTTGGATTGTATAAACAGATCCTTTTCTTTTATAAAATGAAGGCTTGACGCGGGAAAAAAAAACCCGTTACAAACTAACATAAGTCGGCGGAAAATAGATACATTTCTGGAACCAAAGCCCAAAAGTAGAAACCATTGAAAAACAATCCCCAAAAAAAAGAAACTAAGCTAAGAACCAAAGACCAAATACTAAAAAACTACAACCCAAAAATCAAAAACATCGCCTAGAACCAAGAACGGATGAGAAACCTCCTATAGCGAATATGTTTACCTCACAAATAAAAAAAAAGTTACTACACCGGAAATAATGAATCCAGAAGTTTGAACTGCGCGAAGCAACGAAAGGAAGTCTATTTAGAGGCAAGAACAGAGACTAACTAAATGACAGTAAAAGATACAAGAGCATGTTACAAATTTTCCATAAGTGATGAAGCCAAAACACAACCGACCACTTTCACGTCTTAGTAGAACTCAGAGAAGGACTAGATCTCGATCAAGCCTATGAAGTAGGCCTAGGCCTTCGGTCCGAATCTAATCAAACAGTTTGGTTTATTCGGTTATCAGTTTTTCGATTTCCAAAATTAATTCCGAATTAAACTGAAATAAACTTTCGGTTCGGTTAGGTTGCATAATCAATTATATCGGTTTGGTTTTTTGTGTTTTTCGTTTCTCATTTGTTTCGATTTTTGTTGTTTTTTGGTTTAAAATATATAAAAATTCTGGTTTAAAACAAGATTTTTGGCTTTTTAAACCGATCGGTTCTGGGTAACTGAACCGACCGAACCAAAAACTGAATTCAAAATTAAATGAATCCCCATCGGTTTTTGACTAAAACCCAAAATTAAACCAAAAATCGAAAATTTTGGTTTCGCCAATTTGGTCCAATTCGGGTTAAACCGTAGGCCCATGGTTACTATGAAGTGCTAACAAGAAGCGAAAAAAACCTCTAACAGAAGAAGCCAAACCCCAAAGAGCACAAAATCCTATCGAATTGAACTAATCGGTCAACCTAGACTGTAATTAACAAACACCTAAACCCGGATCTAGCTTAAATCTAATTAGGGACTATATAATTATTAAAAACTTAAATAAGATCAAAACAGAGGCGGTTTTCATCACCGGCCATGGTTATGAAGCAATACAAACTAGAAGGGAAGCCCCCATAGTGGTGTTTCTTCGATCAAGACAAGCTATGAGAGAAGAACTACACTTCGACGAGCCGCATCTAAGAACCACGACACTGACATGCCGGGAAAACCCAACATCCTCAGCATGGAAATCAATTCGGATCTACATATTCTATACACCAACAAAAGCTAACAATAAACACAGAGAAATAACCGAAGGAGAGCTCACAACATCGATGAAGCTATGAAAATTCTTCTTTCACTACTCCCCCAACAGAAATCTTCAACGGTGGCTGAACCCACTAACCCTAATCTAACGAATGTAAATTATAGTTTTGTTTGTCTTTTTTGGGTAAAATATGTGAGGTTAGTTTGGTTTAGTATTACAATGTTCTTTCCAAATCAATTGCTTAAGAACTTCCCATCGCAGATTTTTGAGCTTAACTACTCTTCCAATTTTAGACTGAATTTTTTAATTCACTAAAAAAATTGGATGAGGATCCGACCAGCATTTTGGGCCCTAAACCCATTACCAAATTATAATTTGGATCGAAATCATTAAACGAGAGTAAAACCGGCTGGATTAAAAACTAAGTTAACCCTAACCAACAACTCAACCGTCCACCACTAAACCGTCCCCACTTACCCCACTTCACTTTGAATCTATCCCTTTCAAACAACAGAAACAACCCGATTCCTCTAAACTTCCCTCTCGAATCCATCTTTCCATCTCTCTCGAATGTCTACGATATGCCTAGAACGAAGAATGCAGTGAGAAAAAAGGGATGTGGTCCTATGATAATTGTTCAAATAAATCCGGTTCGCCTAGAAAAAGATGACAAAGAAGTAGACAAAGAGGTAGACGAAGAATTAGAAGGAGAAGAAAAATTGGAAGGAAAAGGACAAGCGATAGAGGAAGAGAAAGAAGAAGAAGAGGAAATGCAAGCAGAAGAAGAAGAAGAAGAAGAAGAAATGGAAGTGGCAGAGGAAAAGGAAGAAATGGAAGAAGAAGAAGAAGAAGTGGAAGAAGAAGAGGAAGAGGAAAAAGAAGCGGAAGAAGAAGAGGAAGAGGAAAAAGAAGTGGAAGAAGAAGAGGAAGAAGCGGAAGAAGAAGAAATAGATAAAGAAAAAACGCAAGCGATAGAGGAGGAGGAGGAGGAAAAGGAAGAAATGGATGATGAAGAAGAAACACAAGCGACAGAGGAGGAAGAAGAAGAAATTGAAGAAGAAGAAACGCGGCCAACACATGACTCAACTCAGGAAGAAGAAACCCATGAGAGCACTCGACAAGAAGAAGAACCATAAATGGTAAGACTTGAATCCTTTTGTATTTCAATTTGGGTCTATTTGGTAATCTGTTGGGATGCGTGGTACCTATTAGGAAATATGCTCAGTTAGTTTGAATATTTTTGTGATATATCAGTTGATGAGATTGAAGTTGTAAGTATAATATTTTACTGATGGCTTTGCAATTTGATTAATTAGGTCCCGATTGTTTGTGGTTAGCTCATATTGTCTCTTTTGATGGATTTGATTATCTTAGTTTTGTCATATTATCTTAGTTGTAGCCTCAGTTAGTAAGTAGTATCAATTATACAGAATTTTGATTTATTGTGAGTTGTCTAAGTTTTTGTACAGAATTGTGGTTGGTGAATGTAGGATTTGGAAGATGGTGAAATGGAAGTGATACCACCAATCGAGATGTGTCTTCCAAAGACGGAGTACACAAAGACGATTAAAATCACAACAAGGTGTTACATTTCAAAGACGGTCGGAATCATTGAGAAGATGCTTGACAACCATGAGATGGAGTGGTTCAATGAGCATCCTTAGTTTTCACATTTTTTTCATATGCCTAGGGACCCAAACCACCGTTCAATGGAAATGTGGATGCTTCTATTACGTTTGGAAATTACCAAGAAGGAGAAAGAAGCATGGTTTGTTGTTAACGGTGTGTTGATCTGGTATTCTTGGAGAGAGCATGCTCTGCTGTCTGGTCTCCATTGTCACGAGTTTCCAAAAAACTATAAAGAGATTGGGGACTTCAAGTTTGTGGAAAGGCACTTCAAGAAAGTCAAAGTGACACAAGAAGCCATCGAGAAAAAGTTTCTGAGTATGAGGACGTAGTCAAGGGACAGGCTGAAAATGACATTTCTTTATTTCCTCTCTTCCATTCTGAAGGGCAATGCAAAAAGAGGAGTTCAAGTGACCGTTGTTGACCCACTTATAAGGCAGATTGTATCCAATCGTGAAGAGTGTGTTACATTCCCGTGGGGTAGATTGTCTTTCTATGACAATCTAGAAGAAATACAGCGGATGATGAGACTCTTCAACGATGCTGTCAACCTTAATGCAAAATTTTCTGGATTTGTTATTCCCTTAGAGGTATATTATAAATTCTTTTTACTTGTGTGCTTTAAGTTTCTTTATGGTTTTTGGTTAATATTAAAGTGATCTGATATTTTCATGTTTTTGGTTTAGCTTATTTCGTTTGAAGCAATACCAAAACTCATGGAGTACCGAGAAATGGTGAAAAATTCCCGAGCTGAGTGCCCAAGAATGTGCAAGTCTAAGTTTAGGAGGTGCGGGTGGAGAGGATTTCAGATAAAAGAAATAAACAAATCACTTGATGCTTCTGATGTTAAGGTTAGTGTTAGTTGAACTCGTTGTTGAACTTGTTGTTGAACTCGTTTGCTGAACTTGTTGTTGAACTTGTGTGTTATTTAATAGGTGATTCAAAGCATCTTGAAAGCAACCGGAGATTGATTTATGAGATTCCTGAAGAAGATGATGCGGCTGACACTATGGTTGATGGATGAATTAGGCGATTAGTGCAGTTTGACAAAAGAGTCTACTTCAAACATATACATGATAATAACATCGCAGCCCGACAGTGGAAAGAAGGTTTGACGTCTCGAGGTCATAAGGCAAGAGAGCAGAGAACATGTGGCTTTCAAGACCTCAAGGAGATGATGATCTTGGGCTTCAAGGAAATTAATGAGAAGCTTGATACCATGAATGGTAGACTGACACAGGTGGATGAGCATATGAAGGGAACAAGAAAGAGAAAAGGAAAGGAGAATCTGAACCGTGGTGGTGTTGTCTTAGGAGAAGGTAACAAGGATGCAAAGACGAAGAAGAGGATGCAACCATTTGAAGGATTTCAGCCAAGGGTAACAAGGCAGAGGACGCGAGAGCGAGAAGGCTAGGATAGACTAAATAGTTTAGTATTATCCTAGTAGAACTGGTAATTTTGTATTTTGCCCATCTGGTTCAGTGGTATTGATTTAGACTTAACGATTTAGTGGTATTGATTTAGACTCAACGGTTGGATGGTTTAGTAGTATTTAATTACACTTATTCCTAATTATTGTTCTATTAACGGTTTAGTGGTATTCAATTAGACTTATTCCTAATTGTTATTGTATTTTTGGTTTTGTAGTATTTAATTAAACTTATTCCTAATTGTTATTGGTTTAGTAATGTTTTAATTATGAGCTATAAATTAGGTAAAATTTACTATGCCAAAACAACAAGGATTTCTGATTTGATTAAAAAAATGGTAAAACATTTAGTAATGAAGGCGCAAAACAACGAAACGTTAAAAATTTGGGAGAAGCGTTGGAAGAATTAGTAAACGGCGACATTCTCATTTGGAGGAAAATTAGAATTAGCGTTCTCCCTTCCTTTTATCGGTAGAGAGAGTGTAATGGGAGAAAGAGTTCGAGGAATTTCAACACAATGTCGATGTGGGAAATCGGTAATTCTGATGACATCTTCAACAACCACAAATCTGGGAAGGTTGTTCTATGTTTGTCCTCCTCATGGATCTGAAGGAATGAATTCTTCATTGTTTTGTTTATAATTTTTTTTATGACTATGTATGTTGTAATCTGGATTTGTAGTGCAAATACAGAGTTGATGAATCGTTCAATGTTGGAGGAGGTTGAGGATATGATAGAAAAGATTGATCAAATTGAAGCACATGCAATGACACTTAACAAGCGTGAATACATGCATCAATGAGGTTGAGAGAGTGGGTGATGAGTTGCATGTATCTGTAGAGGCTCTTAAGAAGAATGTAGCAGATTGCAACATGGAGATCAAGAGATTGAAGAATATTTTTGTTTGCTGTTTGTGTGTTTGTTCTCCTTTTTTATTTTGTTGTTTAAGTTTGTACAATAAATGTTTTTAGTTGTGAAAGTCGTACCAAGAGTATGAAGAATGTTTGTTATGAAAGAGGAAGTATGTTTAAAGTGCAAAAGAAAGAAACCAAGTAATCGAAGAAGAGACAATGGAACAACAACATCAAATCATTACGAAACTACATAGGAGTCCATTACATTACCCAACCTAGATTGAATACACATCAACACATCAACGTCTCCCTTTCTCAACTACTTTAAGAACCTTGCAATCACATTTTTAAGCTCCTTAACCTCATTTTCTAGATTTTGGATATGTTGCTTGCTATCCTTGGCCGTGTACTTCAAGCTTTCCACCTCATGTTCTATTGCGTTCTCCCAACGTATACGTCGGTGAAGTCCATCATTCTGAAAAATAAGAAGTGTTCTCAAGATGTCATTCACCATACAATAACAGTGTTATCATTATAGACTTTGTTCTTACCCTAAATTCCTCACAAATTAACCAAATCTTTCCCATTTCTTGTGTGGTGTCTCGCCTGATCTTTCCACCACAAGGAAATCTCGTAGGAATACCATAAACAATTTTAGCTATCCAATCTTTTCGTTTCTCCAAACGGTAAGCGATTTTAGGTTCCTTTTATTCAGATCTTCAATTGGGTCGAAGGAGCTGTCATTCATGGCTGGTTCGATTCGATTTTCTAAAGAACAAGAAGTAAATCTTAAAAGGAAATAAATAAAAAAGAAATTAAATGAAAATTTGAATTTTTTGAGAGAAAGTGAAGAATTTTGGAATTCGATTTTGGAGTTGTGAGTGGAGTGGATGTGGATTGGACTGCTTGTGGTAGATATAAAGAAGGGGTAGTTGTAAAATTGACCCATTGACTTGGGTCAATTAAAAAACTAACCCCCATTTTTTCTAACAATTTTTTTTTTCCGATTTTACCCTTATTTTTCCCATTATTTCGATTTTGCCATCAACTTTTTTTTTTTTTGGTTCACAATCAAGAAGTCTAAAATAGGTCTCAAATCTCAAGTATTTACAAAATTGCCATCTTCT
>OVBA01005141.1:0-20896 GCA_900406435.1 Lepidium aucheri
TTAATATTCTTATTTTAAAAACCTAATAGACTACTATATATATATATATATATATATATTTGTCATTTAGGTCACAACTAGCATAAATTTGTTTCATTCTTTAATTCTTCAATTCACATAATCTTTCAAGAAAATGGTTTCTAGGTAAAATTTACATTATATTTCATTTAGATTTTTTTTATACCTTGCTATAACCAATTATATTACTTTTATTCTTTGATATGATTTATTTTAGAGACATATCTATGCTACAAGTCTCCAAAAGAACACAAGGTTAATAAGAAATCTTTACAAGTCTTCCAATATTTAATACAAATTTTACTAATTTAATACCTATCATTCTATTTAGCACAAATTGTACAATCGATTTTTGTATTTGAACAGATTGATGTCTACTAATCATAAAAACACTCTAAGAGCAATTGGATTTATGTACATTATTTACTTGATGAGAGACATGTATGTTTGTGGTGATTAATTTAAAAGACATAATATTTAAATTATATATTGAATCTTTTTTTTGTCTTTCAAATATTTCATATTATGTAGTATGTTATTTTTCATCTCCTATATAATAAAAGACTAAGTTTTTCAAACACAACCTTAAGTCATGTGTTAGATTTATAGTTTTAGACTTATAAAGCTTTTTACTAGAAGTAATATTGTTATTTTTATATTTATAATACATACATATACATATAGTTGAATATATAAGTTTGTCTTCTAAGAAATTGATTTTTGTATTAACAACCAATTCGCATAATTTCAAAATTATTAGGTTCCTAATAATTTTTCTACTATACCAAAATTATTAGCTATTTTTATTTTAATCCAAAAATTATTTTTTAAAAATTAGATTAGATAACAAATCACTTATTAACTTTCTATATAATAAAAAGTAACTTTTTGAAACAAAACTTTTAGTCATGTGTTAGATTTTTAGTTTTTGACATATTAATTATGTTACTAGACAAAATATTGTTACGTTTATATTTATAATATATACATATATAAATGCTCGAATATATACTCTATTTTGAATATTCCCTGACTTTTATCATAAATAAAATTTTAATATAAATATAGACATAAACTATAAAGTTAATATGTACAACTTTTATCATAAATAAATTTTTGTATGAATAAATAATATAAATATACATATATAAGTGTAAACATAGATTATAAATTTAATATATACAAATATATTGGACAATAATATATTGCGAACCTCATTATAAAATTTCTTAACCCCTATATTTTATGAATTTGGTAATTGAATTTAATTAAATTACGATTTCTCATTAAATAACGTGTCATTGAGGTTAATTTTTTCAGCTAACGAGTCGATTTATTTTGAGGTAATTTAAAATATTTTAAATAATAAAATCAAAAATCATATTAACATATATTATTTGAGATATTAATTATTTTCTATTAAATTTCAAATATTATTCTTAACCAAGTTGGAAACAAACATTCAATCATAAAGACATGAATATACCCCGGATTTCTAATATATTCATTGATAATATTTAGATAATATAATTATCTAACATAATTAATTGGATAATTCCATATTCGAATCAAGTTTCTAATAATATTATTTTTGAATTATTTTTTCCATCCGATATAAATATATGAAAAATATTTGATAAAATATATATGATATCTATATCGTTAATATATATAATCGTATACATAATGACCAATTACTTTTATATATTAATCAACACAAATCTTTACTATTTATGAGATTAAGTTGTTTTACAAATTTACAAAATATTTTAAAAATTTAATAAAAGCAAAGATACAATAAAATTATTTTATTATTTATAATTATTTAATAATTAATTTGAAGAAAAAATGAAAACTTATTAAATTTTAATATTAAGTAAATCAAACCCTAAAAACACACTTTTGATTTCCATAAATATTGAATATAATTAACAGGATAATTCAAATATTTGAAAGGAATAATTATTGAATATATTTAATGGATAATTTCGAGATTCAATTATTTAATAAAATTATAATAAATAAGTAAACAAGTGTTACTCCACTATGCAAAAATATGGAAAAAAATTTAAAATTTTATATCTATATATAACTGAGTTTTGTTTAAAATTTCAACCACACATATTAATTAATTGATAGATATCCATAAAATATATCTAATCAAAATATGTTCTAACAACCTAATTTTCTATATACTACAACCCCAAGTATTTTGCTATAAAAGAAATTATTACCTCACATCTATTCGTAAACCAATTCCTTTTCAAATTTAGAATTGCAAACATTTGTGGATGGAGAATTCTTTTTAGCATTTACGATGAAGATGAGGTATTCTTAATAATATTTTTGAAAAAAATAGAATGTATATTAACTTCAAAATAATTTAAGTTTTGTTGCAGGACATGACATCCGAATTGTAAGAAAATTTTGATAAAAAATAAAAATGTTCTACAAGTCACACATGAATATATATATATATATATATATATATATTTATCACGCTGGTCAAAAACTTTTTGTATTTGTAGTCAACTTTATTTACATTAAAGGAACAATAATTGATCTTTAGAATATGATTGTTTAAGGGATTTCAGAATGATAAACGAAAAAATATTGCTGAGAATGAAGACATAAAGAGCATCTCAAATGCTTTTGAATGTGCTCAAATATGGTTCTTAACCATGTTAGATTTGAGGTGAGTTCAATATATATTTTTTCTCAGTTTACTTTTAAGTTTTATATTGTTAGTTTTTAATTTCATCTGAAAGATTATAAATAAAACTCAAAAAGTTAAGTAAAATTTGTAATAAAAATCCAACAAAACTTATAATGCGGTTAGATATATCTATGGTACACTAAATTATAATATTACACCTTTTCCCATGATATAAAAAAGCTATTAAAAATCCCTATAATTATTATTTCTAAAATCAATAAATGTCATATATTTATCTTTACTTAAATGTTACATACATATAATTATGCAGTCTCTATTTTTTTTCTAAAAAATATATTGTTCATTGCGAACTCAAAAGAAAAGCAATTATGTCAAGTTTATTTGCCTAGGAGACTAGAAAGACATTCTCCAAGATTCAGTAGACAGAAAATACACTATTTCGAGGTACTATGAGTAAGCAATAATTCAAGGTACTACATATAAATATTATGTAATTATTTATTGTGTTATTGGTTAAAACTTTTTATCTCTTATGCTTGAGTTTTCCTCAACATTTTGTTGACTTTTTTTTTATCTAATTATTGTTTTTGTTGCTTAAAGGAGACACAATTCCAGGTATAACTATCTATATACCTTCGTCTCTTACTTACATGGTTGGAAAACAATTAAGAAATCAAACTAACTGTTTGATTTTCTAATAATTCATATATATATATATATATATAATAGATACGGTAAAATAAAATAAACAATGAAATATTATTGTTTATAAAAAATTATATAATTTTATAAATAAAAATAAAAATTTCATAAAATCTAAACGCGTGCAACCGCACGGAACATCATCTACTTTTATATAATATTTTTATGGAATAAGAATTATTGTAATGCTCAAACAATAGAAAGATTAATATAAGTATGACAAAGTCATCAAAGACCAATCATTTTTTCATTTTTACTTGGTTTTATACATTTATAACGGATTTTATTTTATTTTTATATCAAAATTAGAACTCTTTGTATATAGATGAAGAGAACAATTTGATTAATTAATATAAATCTTTTTTAAAATAAAATAACAAAATAATCTCTGTAAAAGAAAAACCGAAAAGAACAATAAAAATGGCTAAGATAGCAGTTGATGTTGTATGCATTGCTTTTTCAATAATTTTCCTATTCACAATGAGAGGTAATCTTTATTAATCTTTCTGTTTCTAATTTATTACTTTTTAAAAAGATTTTACACATATTAAGAATTTTATGAAATGACATTTCAACTTAAATTTTTATTCTCAAATAAAATGAAACTAATAAAAAGAGAAAAACAAAATTAATGAATGCATAACATGAAATATTTAATCAAATATGTACAAGAAACAAGAACATCTATCATTTTTTTATCAACGTTAATATTGGGTCATAATGACCGGCCCATTAGGCAAAGTATTACATAAATCTTGTAGGTAATGGGACTTGATCCCTGATTGTGCATGTGTGCCTGCCTTTAGTGGACTTACCACCAGCCACTACACTAAAGACCATTTACAAACACCTATCACTTTGAGACAATATTTCTTTCCAAAACAGATGGAATGTAATATAATTCACCTTGAATTCCATGGAATTAGTGTTTGATCTTATATTAAATGTGTAATTTGGTCAAAAGTTTAATAAATATCTTACACCAATAATAATATTTTAATTTAGAAATTTAGATGCAGTTATATAGCGTTTTTTAATTAGGATTCATTTTACACTTAATTATATATTTTTAATCAAAAATAATTTGGCTTTTTTTTTATGGCAGCGGACGGATTTCATTCAAATATAAGTAAAATACTTCCATGGAAAATTTGATATGGTACTACAAAGAAACACAAAACACCGCAATTTACTTGCAAACACCGAATTATAGTAATTTTATATGTCCGGATTTCTTAACGACTATACTCGTTTTCTTTAGAATGACAGATCTGACCCTCCGACGCCTCTATGATCTCATCTAGAGACTATTTTTGGATATCAACCACTGACTCCTGGATCTCTTCTGCGTACGCCTAGTGCCAATTCCACCACTCGGTCGGGCTACACTCCTATCCAGGAGACTAATTTGACACCGCTTGTAGCTGGTGTCTACGAGCCAGTATCGGCGGAGACTGCTATCGAGATGTCCATAGAATAGTTTCTTAATGTTGATGGCCATTCAAATCTCCCTATTCTCGATCCAAAATATCATTAGAGAGCTCTTTGGTATGTTTATTACGTATTAAATTTATTGATTTATAATTTTATTACTAAAATCTTTTTTTTTGGTGCTTTATGCTGACATAATTTTTTTTGTAGCAATGTTTCTATTGGGATGTTTCCATTACGGCAAAAGCCCATATGCAATTAGGGGCTTAGTTGAAGGATCACATGTGCGACCATATGGACCATTGGGAGACTAGATGAAAGATAGATGGCAACAACACAATGCCTAGGTGGCTTGATCCACATGTATGGAACAACCTTGTTCGATATTGGCAAGATCCTAAGTCAAAGATCAAGAATGCCAAAAGTCGGGTGGCATGGTACTTTGATCCTGATGAAGATGGTCCTCATAAGAATCGTCCTGGCTAGATTTTGTTCAAAGCCCGAGCATGAATCATTGTAAGTATTTTTCATATATTATTTATTTATTTACTATAGTTTTTTTAATATCTCCAGCAAGAGAATATCGGAGATACGCATCCTGATTTGGTAAGGGTTCTACACCAAACGAGATAAGAGCTGAATGAATCTTTTGCCGATAAAAAATCTGAGAGGATCTATAATGATGTCACTACAAAGATGCAAGAGCTGACTCAGAATAATGGTAATGAGAGCACTACATCTGGCGGATTTACTGCATAGAAAAACAAAATTTACACTGGAATATGTTTATTTCATTTTTTATACGTTTTCTATTTATATTAATTATACTTAGGTACAAATATAATTGTTTCTTATTAGGTCGATCTCTGTAAAAAGTAGAAAGTTTTCAGAGTCAGTTCACTCTGATCGAGAATTGAATTATATACTACCTCTACATCGCCTCGATCTCAATCTCAATCTGTAGCAGATTTATCATGTCTTAAGAAGATGATACATTGCCCGACGCGAGGAGTTAGGTCATCAGAAACAATTGATCGTATATCAGTTCAAGAAGATATTAGCATATGATTGTGTCTTGAACTCGCTGAGAAGGATTCACGCTTAGCTACCATAATAAAAGACATGAACTTCGAAAAACCTGAATTTGGCTCAGAGGACATTGACCGATCCAAGACTTTTAATTTTTATTTTGTTTTAAAACTTTTATCTATTTTTTTGTAAAACATTTTAATTTTAATTTATTTTATTTTAGTAATTTATATAATATTAATTTAAGTTTAATTTAGTATTAACTAAATAAATTTTTAAGTATTTTATTATTGTTTACAAAAACTTTTGCAATTTTCTCGCAAAGTATTCACCACAACTGCATCACAAAAAAGTTTCCTGCAATTCCCTTGCTGAGCAGGCTATGCAACTGCCTCGCACATTTTCCAACGCAACTACCTTGCAAATATTTTACCGCAACTCGCTCACAAATTTCTCACCACAACTCTCTCGCATAATATTCAAATCAACTCCCTCGCAAGGGTTTCCTTGCAAGTGTATCGCAAATTCCGTTTGGCTCTTGTGAGGGATTTCTTGAGAGGAAGTTGCAGATCATTTTTTCCTTGCAAATTTCGCAAGGTAACTGCGAGGAGAATTGGTGTGTGAGTACCAATTTCAGAGGTTTTGGTTTTCCTCACAACTCCACCACTAGTAGGATTTTGCAAAGGAATTGTGGTTGTTTCTTCCCTCGCAAAATGCTTGTTTTCTTGTAGTATGTGGTACGATGCTGAGTTATGGACTGTGTGAGAAACTAAATGGTTTCAACTTGTGCAAACAAGCTTATGATAAGAGGAGTGATTGTAATGATGAATAAATTAATATGGACACAAGAAAAAATTTATTGCATTTGCACACAGATGCGGAAGTACATATTTTACAGTTTAATTAAGCTTTCATTTTTATACTTAATTACCTTATTTTAATCACAAATGATTTGAATTTTTTTTACTTTGGATTAGCGGATACATATTCTCCAGATTTGAGATGTCGGAATGTGGTACAAAGTTATGGATTGTGTGAGAAGCTAAATGGTTTCAACTTATGCAAACAAGCGTGCGATAAGAGAAGCAATTCGAATGTTGAATGTCTTAATATTTGCATTTTTGTCTATTATATACATAATTTATTATATATGTCCACGAGTGCCGGTTTAAATTATGTTTAGGTATGGGGCATTTTTTTATTGGGTCTTTTAATAACTCTGAATCCTTAATAAAAAATTTCATGTGCCCTATTATATTTTTATTATTTTTAACTTAGATATGGACTCTCTTATTTATAGAATCCAAAAATTATTATAATACTAATAATACAAAAAAATAAATCTTGAGTGGACCCTATAAACACTCTGTCAATAAAAAAGTTTCTTTCGTTATTTTTTACTGAAATAATCAAAAGAATTAATTTAATATCAACAAAATATACAAAAAATTAAAAATTTTAACTAAAAAAATTATTTATGGGCCCTAAACCCTGGGCGAACTGATGTACCTCATTTTCTTCTGTTTTTTACTCACTCATCTGAATGTTTTCAAGTCTTTACTAGAGTTTTAGAGTTTTTTGAAGGTGCAAGATAGGTTAAAATGGAATTAAGCACTCAAGGAATAGATTGGAGCACAATGGAACAATTCTTGTGTGTTTTCAGCACATCAGACTTGATCGAACTTCACCTTGATCGATTGATCTAGCTTCAAAGCTGGGCACAAGTTCATGATTGATCATCTCCCACCTAATCGATCGATCTCCTTGCCACCATAATATGCACCCGACCTGAAGATCAACTATGCATTTCAGGATAGACATTTCCAGCTCTTTTGAGTAATATACGCCTGACCTGATAATCGAGAAGTTAGCATTGCGGTCGACCATTCTATTGCGGATAGATTGATCTACCTCAAAATTGATCGATCCATAGGCCTGCACAGAAAACCTGATTTTTCCTTATTTTGTACAAAACATGTTTTTATCATACATAACTAGGTTTTTGTCGGTTTTAGAGAGACAGACCTTGGAGAACGTTTTTCTAGATACTTTCACATTTTTTGTGTACTTTTGGGAGAAGATTTCATCCTCTATAATATTGGAGAAGATTTATGAACCATCTTTAGATTTTATTACAATTCAATTATGATTTCTAAGATGTATGTTGTTTTGTTCTTTTCAATTATGTCTAAGTAGTTTCCCAATCAGGTTTATGGTCTTTTAGGGATTTTAGAGAGTCAATGGATTAGGGACAAACAAGGTTTAATCATATTGTGTTCTCCATCTATAGTTGTTCTTAATGCTTAGTTTAGAGTAGCTAACTACCTTATGATCATAAGTTGTTTAACTCACCAAAAGTGCTTGTTAGATGCATGAAAGAACATATATAAGCAATTAGTCTTTAACCACCAAAAGCTGATGTTAAGGCTAATTGTGGTCTTATCAAACCTAATAGTTAATGCGTGTTTAGATATCTAGAACTAAATGATAGTTTAGGCTTTTAGGTTGCTTGATATAGTACTTGACGCCACGACAATGAGTTTGCTATACGATTATGGGTGTGTCGAGAATTGGTTGTAAACTTACTCTAAATAGTTCCCGGATTTCCTAATAAGTTTTATGAACTTGATTCTTTTATTTATAAGTTCACATCATTTTGTTTCCTAATTATTTAAGTGCAATCACCACCATTACTTTGATTTTTCTTAGCTCTAATTAGGTTTAAAGAATTGATAGTTTGACTGCTTGGTTTTCGTGGATTCGATCCCTTCTATACTACTTTATTTGATCTGCACTTGCACTAGATTCATAGGATTAAAACCTGAGTGTATCAAGTTTTTGGTGCCGTTTCTAGAGACTAATTGTGTTGCTTGTCATTTTAAAATCGAATTTTAGTCTATGTCTTCATTTTCTTACAGTTTATTTTCGTTTTTTTTTCACATTTCATGGTGCAATGAGTAGTCCAACTCCTACTAATCCTTTGGGAAATGATAGTGACCATCATGGTCTAGATGAAACTGTCACAATTGAGCAAATGAGGCATGAGATAAAAGAGTTGAGGACGACAAAATGCTCAGACTTTACCTCGAGCAATAGGTGATATCGATACACCTCACATATTCTATCAGAATTAATCAGCGATTTGCCTACCTTTCTACATGGAAGGAATTTTGATTTAATCCTCAAGTAATCATTTTGATTAGGCAGTACATCTTCCACAGTCTTCTAGCTGAAAACCCTATGTATCACATCAAAAACTATGAGGAAATTTACAGTACCACAGTGTCAGATGGAGTCCCAGAGGACTATGCTAAATGCAACCTTTTCCATTTTTCATTGGAGAATAAGGGTCTGCGTTGGCTAAGGTCTCTAACTGCATGTTCGCTTACCACATGCAATGCAGTTAGAAACACCTTTTTGGACAGTTTCTTTACTAAGACAAAGTTTACTCAGTTGAGGAACAAAATCGCCACTTTTCAGCAACAAGAGGACGAACCTTTTTGTGAGGCTTGGGAGATATTTAGAGAGTATAGGAGAGATTGTCTCGATCATGGGTACTCAGATGAGCAGATACTTACTACTCCCTCTGTTTCTTTTTATAAGCTGTTTTGCTTGAATGCACATCTATTAAGAAATTTTTTGCTTTTTGTTTTTTTAATAAAAAGTTCATCACTTTATCTCAACATTTAATTAAAAAAGAAAATAAAAATAACTTTTTAAATAAAAAAATAGTTTAATTTAACTTTTAACTTACTTTTTGTCTTGGTTTTGTAAAACAACTTATATTTTGAAACAAAAAAACCTTCTAAAACAACTTATATTATGAAACGGAGGGAGTATCTTTTATGGTGGAGTAGACTAGAAATACAAGAGGTCTTTGAATGCTGCTAGAAATGGTAACTTCATGACCAATACCAAGAAAGGAGCGTTCATCCTGATAGAGAACTTGACTGCAGGTTTGAGCCATCAATGCCTTGAATACAACCGATCTGACTGCAAAAGCTGCATTCAGTCTTAGAAGAAGACGAACTTACTGCCAAGCTAGATATGTTCATTGCAGCAAGTAGAGCAAAGAAGAGGGCTGTACATAAATGTGAAACATCAGGCAAAGTTGCTTCATCCCAGAAGCTTCACCATCCACCAAATCTACCATCGAGCCATCCAGATAGCTCTCAAGACAAAAATAAAGCAATATTGCAACAACTCATTCAGGAATAACATAAGGTTACAAGCGAGATCAATGCAAGAGTAGACAATGTGTACTATGACTTGAGCAACGAATATGAAATAATCATTGCTCATGTCCAAAGGTTAGACCCCCAGTTTGCTCAAACTGCTGAGATTCAGAAACTATCTACATTGGGAGCGAGATGTGATGACGACAAGGAATGCAATGGTATCACACTTTGGAGTTGTCGAGGACTGGAAACTATTATGAAGAACCCTACTATCAGTAACGTGATTATAGACCTCGATGATGATGATAAAAGGGTGAGCAAGGGTGTAGATGATGAGATACCAAGTTCAGCAAAAGAGATTAAATCAGAGCCTGCTCAGCAGGTTCCGTTAGGGTCAAATCAGAATGTACCGATGGTGGTAGAGAGAGTGTACACACCTAAGCCTCCATATCCAATCCCATCTAAGAAATCTCGAAAGGATTTAGAGGCTGCTAAGTGCAAGGAGATGCTGGTTGAATTGTCTGTGAAACTACATTTTGTTGATGCCTTGCAGATGATTCCCTCATTGAAGACTTATGTCAAGGGTTTGGTCACAAGCAAGTTCACTGGAGAAGAAAAAATTATGATGATCACTCAGGAGTGTAGTGCTGTTTTACATAGCAAGATGCCTAACAAAGAAGAAGGAGTGTAGTGCTCTATTACAGAATAATTTCTATTATCTGTCCAGATTGGATCATTGACATTTGCTTGGTCTCTTTGTGACTTTGGTTTAAGCGTAAACATAATGCCAAATTCTGTTGCACAACATTTATGCTATACTGAGTTTAGAAGAACAAAAATTTTGTTGATATTTGTAGACTCTCAGTGAAGCTCCCTGTAGGTGTCTTAGAAGACCTACATGTCAAGATAAGGAAGGCAATTGTACCAGCCGAAATTTTATGTCTTAGAGCTTGATGGGGAACCGAGGGATCCTTTGATTTTTGTAAGACCATTGCTGAAAACTGTAGGAGCGATCATTGATATGAAAAAAGGACGAATTGACCTCCATTTAGGAGACATGGTTATGCAGTTTGAGATGGACAAGATACTGAAGAAACCTATGTTGAATAGAATAACCTTTATGGTAGACGACTCATGGGAGATCGCAGATGAAGTTACAAAGGAGATTCTTTCAGACGACCCTTTAGATATCGTTCTGATTAAGGCTGAGACAGAGTTTAATTTCCTCGGTGCTGAGGCGAGAAAGTATGCTAAGATGGTGGATTCGTGCCAGAGAATATAGAAGATGGTAGCTTACGTATTTTTGGATGTGATTAAACCATCACTTCACGCACCTTCAGACAACCCATGGAGCGAGTCTAAGGCTCCAAAAATCAAACTGAAACCACTCCTAGCAGGGCTAAGGTACGCGTTTCTTGGACCTTGATGTGTGTGACTTTTTATGGTTTTAGAGTCTTAGTTTAGGTCACTTTGCATTCATCTAGCTAGAGTTTCCTTGCATTTAGATCTGTTTATGTTAATTTTGCATTCTTTGCATTTGCATTTAGAGTTTTGGAGTTTATCTAGGTAAAAGAGCAGAAAAGGAGTGGAGCCAAGGAGAATTGAAGCAGCTGTTGGAACGTCTAAGTCAAGAACGATCGTGCACCCTCGGATCTTTTACCTTGCAGATCGCACAAAAAGAATACCAACAAAGACCGTCTCGGGAACTTACCTCAATCTATCTGCCGCATGGAAAGACCGGTGTGAAACAAAGACTCACCCCTCTTCACAACAAATGTCACACTCGGAGCCACAACTCAGTCAAGAACCACGAGGACAAAGATATGAAGCGTTCCTCAGTGCCCAAGCTCGCGCAAGGTCTCCAAGGGAAGTTTCACTGACCGTCTGGTTAACCAACTTAAGTCAGTTTGACCATTAGGGTTATGAGAATAACCCTATAAATACCCCTCTAATGACCCTCTTATCATTTTATCGGATGTTTAGCTAGAAAAACTCTCTCTCTTTTATTGTTGTTTTCCTTTAAGCTTGTTTTGAAGGTTTGTACTCTTTTAATGGTTATCTATTAAATGAATTAGTTTTGCTTGTTATCTTTATCTTTTCCTCTTGCATTTTTAGGTTCTTTACTTTAATCATGTAATCGGAATCTACCCCAATCCTCAGCCCTCTCGAAATAATGAGTGAGTAGATCCCTTTGGATCTCGAGATGGGGAGATCGTAGGTGAATCCGTTGATTCTCTCTCCTAGCTACACGATCAAAATGCCAATCTCTTCTAGTAAGGCCAAGCTTAATGCTGATCTCTTTTTGATCAGCTGAGATCTGATTTAGGTCATGACCGAAGGCTAGCGCTAACGAGAACAAAAACCCCATGCCTTACTAGTGATGGCTTGATCCGCCGAAGAGAGATCTAGCATGTGGATCGGTCATTAGACGATTTGGGCAAGGCTTTATGCATCCAGTTCGGTGTGATCACAGCAAGAGTCGGAATGGATCAGTCGATCCGGATCAAGATCCTCACCGTAATAGCGGGCTGATCTAACCTATCTCTCGGTCTAGAGATCGCTCAAAGAATACGGCGAGTGGGATCAGCGAGTTTGCCGCGGATGAACCTCCCAAACCTCTATATCCTTCCCTCTAACTTTGCTTAAACCCTTATTTGCATTTTACACTCTGTTTTTACATCATTTCTCTGTTTAGTCATTTCAAATTCTGTTTTATTTTTGTCTTTAGCTTATTTTGTCCTTTGTGCTAGTTTGCTAGTTTAATATTTTCTAGAGTCTATCATTATGAAAGGATGCTAGATTACCTTGAACTAGGATTTGGTATTAGATAGATTGCTTGCAAGCATTTTCGAGTATTGGTTCGACAAACCCACTCCACTCACCACCATACTCTATGATTTGATAAGAGAACCGCAAAAATGCTTTTCACACCTAATTCGGCTTATCCAGTTATCCTCAATGCTAGTTTGAAAAATGTTGAGACTACTTTACTTCTGTACAAACTTTGTAAGTATCGTAGAGCATTAGGTTATTCGCTAGATGATATTACTGGAATCTCACATTATCTTTGTATGCATAGGATACATCTTATTAATGAATCAAAAACGTCCATAGAGAACCACAGACGACTGAACCCCAACCTTAAGGCCGTTGTTAAGAAAAGATAATGAAACCGTTAGAAGCTAGAATCATATTCCCTATTTCTGATAGTAATTGGGTTAAACTGGAATCATCTAGGGTACATGTACACCTTTGATTTATTTGGTTTTAAACGTTTTTAGGACCATATTTCGAGTCATTTTCCATCCATATCATAGCATTTGCATCATTCTAGAGTTGTTTTAGGCTTATTTTCTTTTTTTGCACTTGCATCCCATACATATTGCATTTGGAGTAATTTTAGGTACTTTGGAGGCTTTTTGGAGCACTTTGGATGCATTCATGGATGTGAGGATTAATGCGGACCAAATTGAAATGGAAGTCTTGATCACAAATGCTGCTAAGGAAGAGATCATGACCACCTCGGATTTAGACCTCGCCTTACCAACTGTGAGGTGAAGATTTTGAGGACCATAGCACGCCTCTCACCCATCACTCAAGGTCCAGCTGCGAGGCCTCCACCCAGACCTCATTTTGTTGATTTTTTCTCTGTGTTTTGACTACTTTTAGGGTTTTGTAAAATGGGTATAAATACCCATTAGATCCCAAAAAAAGAGATCCACGTTTTTCTACCCCCTTGTTCTTGAGAAAGCACTTGAAAACTCTCTCTAGCTTTGTATGAAGATTTATTTTGATCTAGTAAGTATTTAAGTGTAGTTTCTTTTGCATTCTTCTTATTTTTCTTTGCTCTTTAAGATTAATGTGCTTGTTTAATTTACTGGGCATTTGTTTTTGGTGACAAAAATCTGAGTTTGATCTCTTTGGGTGATGAGGAAATGTGGTATATCTATGTAGATCTTGGAGAATCTAGCATGCTTAAGCTTGATATAGATCTTGTTAGATCTAGTATTCTTAATGCCGATTTCATTATGGCCAATTAATTTTTGGATCTGTTTCATTTTTGCACATAACTCGTTCGATAAAATGCTAGACCAAACTAGATTCTAGGACAATCATCATTTAGCTCAAGAGATTGACGTCCTTATGCGATTGTTGGTTGTTATTGGATCTGCTCTTAATGTTTACTTGATATTGTGTTCCCGCTACTAGCGTAGGGCTGAGATTTATCTTGTGAAAGTCCAATGATCACGAGAGTAATTTGGAAATTTGTATCTTTGCTTGAGACGATCCCTAATGGGTTTTTGTTAAGCATCCTAGTATTCCCCTAGCTAAGCATTGATCGTCGATATCATTCCTCATCACCCAATCAAATTGCTATTGCTTTTCTTTGTTTTCTTATTCTCTTCTTTTTTGTGCGCTATTTTGTTAAGCCTTTCTTTTTCTTCTTAATTACTTGCCTTAGGTTGTTAAATCCCCCATCTACTACTTGGCTTGAATTAGATAGCTCTAATCACATCTTGATTGCTAGCATCACACTTGTTTGGATTGACACTTATTATACTAGATCGACATTTGAATATAATAGGATTTGATATCTTTAGGATAAATATCATATTCCCTATTTCTGATAGTAATAGGGTTAAATTAGAATCATTTAGGGTACATGTACACCTTACTACTATTTCTTAGATGCTTATTCAGGTTTCTTTTAGATTTCAATACACCTCAATAATCAGGATAAAACTACCTCTGCATGTATGTACAAAACTTTTGCTTATCGCAAAAGACTTCTCCAAGATATCCTTTTGATGCAGCTGCTATCTAAGGATGTGAAATTTGAATTTGATAAGGCATGCCACAAAGCCCTTCTAACATTCAAGGGAGCTATCCTTAGTGCATCGATTGTGCAGCCGCCAGATTGGGAATTGTCCTTTTAGGTAATGTGTGATGCAAGTGACTACGCAGTATGTGCTTTTTGGGCAGCGAAAGGATATAAAGTTGCATGTTATCTACTATGCTAGTAGAACCTTAGATGATGCACAACGCAAATATGCAACCATAGAGAAGGGAATTCTTGCAATTGTGTTTGCTTTTGAGAAATTCAGGTCATATCTAGTTGGCTCGAAGTTGATTGTGCATACCGATCATCCTGCACTAAGATATCTTCTCTTAAAGAAAGATGTGAAACCAAGGCTTCTTAGATGGGTTCTACTTATTTAAGAATTTGATCTCAAGATTAAGGAAAAGAGAGGTGTTGAGAATGGAGTGGTAGATCATCTCTCTAGGCTAAAAATCGAGGATCAGGTGCCTCTGAATGATAGCTTGCCCGATGAACACATCTACTTGATTCGGCTAGATAATAGAACGTCTCGTGCACGTGCACGTAAGTCTAACCCTCCTGGTGTTCCTTGGTTTTCTGAGATCACTAATAACCTAGCCGTTGAGGTCGAACTCGTACACTTCTACAGCTACAGAAAGAAGAAATTCTTTCAAAATATCAGGTATTATTTATGGGCTAAGCTGTACCTATATAAGCAATGTGCAAATGAAAATTTCAGAAGGTGCGTTACCGAGGACGAAATTTTAGGTATCTTGTTTCACTGCCATGGTTCCTCCTATGCACGACACTTTGCTACATTTAAAACAGTTTCTTAGGTTTTCCAAGTGTGTTACTAGTGGCCGAAAATATTTTGTGATGCTCATGAGTTCATTTTAAGGTGCGATTCATATCAAAGGCAAGGGAATATAAGCAAGAGATTTGAAAGGCTTCTTTTGGGAACCAGTACATATTGGTAACAGTGGGTTATGTTTTCAAGTGGGTTGAGGTGATGGCCAGCCCAAGGAATGATGCCAAGGTAGTATTAAAGATGTTTAAACTCATCATCTTCCCAAGGTTTGGTGTCCCACGCGTGGTCATCAGTGACGGTGGTTCTCATTTTATCAATAAAACTATCAGTGGTCTTTTGAAGATATATGGATTCAGACACAAGGTTGCTACACCCTATCATCCACAGAAGAGTGGTTTGGTTGAAATTTGAAAATGAAAAATTAAGAGCATTCTTCAGAAAACGGTTGGAACAACACTGAAGGACTGGTCTATCGAATTCGATGAAGCTCTCTTGACATATTGGACCACGTACAAGACACCACTTGTCACAACACCATTCAACCTCGTATATGGCAAGTCGTGTCATCTCCCGATAGAGCTCGACTATTAGGAAAATTGTACCATTAAGCTCCTGAATTTTGAAATCAAGCCAGCTTCCGAGAGGCAAATGATGCAGCTGCATGAACTTGAAGAGATTTTTCACTTGGCCTATGAAAATTCAAAGATCTACAAGGAACAGATAAAGTCCTATCATGACAAACATATCCTTAATAGAAATTTTGTTGCCAATTATCAAGTACTTCTGTTCAATTCTCGCTTAAGTCTCTTTCTAGAAAGCTTTGGTCAAAGTGTTCGGGACCGTTCACCATTAAGGAAGTACGTCCTTACGGAGCTGTAGTATTTCTGGACATTAAAGGAGAAGACTTTGTCGCCAATGAGCAGCGATTGAAGCCATATTTAGCCGATCCATACATCACCACAGGAGACTCAGTCCCTTTGGATAACCCTCCCATCACTTAGGCAAATTCCAAGTCAAGCTAAAGACTTTAAGGTAGCTAAGTGGGAGGCAACCCGCTAGTAAGTCTATTTTTTCTGCATTTTCTGTTTCTTGTGTTTTTGTGTCTATTTTTTATTTATTTCATAAAGGAATAGTGTGAATGGAATGCTGGGATTGGCCATGGTGATTAACAGGACCTAGCGAACGAGCTTGATCATTCTTAACATTGTGCGCAAAAGTAAGATGCACTCGATGATCGATCCTATCCATGAATTGATCGATCCAAGTTACGAAGTGAGTAAGCGCACAATCTGCTGTTCAACATGACATCGATCTGATGATTGATATTGTCAAATCGATTTATCAACGTTGGGATCGATCGATCAAAGCCACTTTTCTTGAAATTATCCTTCTTCACATTTTTATTTCAGATTCCTGATTATATTTATCATTTGTACTTTATTTATTTATTCTCATACGAGGACGTAGAGCTATCACTTTGGGCTAGCCCGCACCCTTTTAGCCTAGACTAAGATAGATTTAGACTTTTCAAAGATTTAGCGGGCCAGCCCGTTTAATACCGCAAACATAAAAATAAGAATCCTAACCCAACCTTCTATATATATGCGGGCGTTACGGGCTGGTCCGCGGTTATTCATACTTAAATTCTAGTTCATATATAATAAATAATTAAATAAACAAGCACACATAAATATGAAATAATGTAGATAAATAAAATTACAAGTCTATAAGAGTTGAATAGAGTCAATAAGCAAAAGTTTGAATAAAATAAAATTTGACTAGAGAGATCAATAAAAAATGTTTCTCAAAGCTGTAGAACTATCTTGGAAAGTAAGAAATAACTTGAAAAACATAAAACAATATGTACATATTAATAACTAATTAATCATTTTGTTCATAACTATGACTTCAAAAGCTTTTCAATTTGACGTAGAAAATATTCACAAGATATTTTGTATTTCTAATCACTTAACTTAAATGTTTAGTTTTGTGTTTCTGGAACATCTAAAACATCTTCACAATCGAAATCAATGTCTAGATCTGCATATTTAATATACCAAAAATTATCACTAGTAACTTAATTTCTTTTACTAAATATGTTATAAGAAAATATAGTGTTTGTTATTATCTTCAAAACCACTCAACCATTTATGTCCACAAATCAAAGATTCTACATTTGAAGGTAGAAGAGAACTTCGATATTTGTTTAAAATATGACTACCTATAATGAATTATTCTGAAGCCACAGTAGTAATAGGTATACTAAGAACATCACAAGCCATGGAAGGCAAATCCTTAAAACGACTATCATTATCTTTTCAATAGTTCAGAATATACAAACTTTCAACCGCTCTCATATCTAATGGTAGTTCATCTAGACACACATCCAAAGGAAATTTGCTATTATCACCAAGTTTTTTGGTAACAAATGCATAAAACTCCTGTTAAAATGAAGTTATTCCACAAGGAATGAATAATTTTAAATTAAAGAAAATAATTAAAATAAATATAGACAATAAAAATAAACTACTTACGTTGTATCCACTTGTAGATTTTCCAAAGATGCTTCAACAATAGTTTTTGAAGAACTTGGGGCTTCCATGGTATTTGAATTGCCCTTATATCCATCAAAGAGCTTATACATCGTTTTACGTAAATAATTCAACTTTTCCTTACATGTTGATGCATCCAAAGTAGCAAAAAAAGTTCTAGAAGTGCAAATTTCATCCTTGGATCCAAAACTGCATCAATTGCAAGAATGACACTATATTCTTCCTAATATTTTCCAAACTTAAGTTTCATACCTTGAACCATGTCTCTTATAACCATGTCATCACACCGTGCATGATGCCGCAACCAACATTCAATATTCCAAATTTGGTGGAATTATAAGTTAGATGTGGGGCACGTGAAGCCTTAAAACATGGTTGTGATTTCATCAAAGGGCTTCAAGAATTCACACAGCAACTCAACTCGTTTCCACTCAAAATAAGATAGGAAAACTTTGTTTGAAGCATCTATTTCTTGCAGACTATGTAAAGCATCCTTATACTTGACAACTGTATTAAGCGTATTGAAAGTGGAAATTCCATCGGGTCATCACATCCAAAACTAAACCAGCTTTATTTTGAAGAATAACTATTTCCAAGCAATTTTCATAAAGTTAAATTCGAGTCTCATATGCCTTCACAAATTTAATACTTTCTTTAATCTTTTACAAAGCATCACCAAGCATTGTTAATATATCTTGAACAGTAAAATTTAAGATGTGTGTAGAACATTACACATGAAAAAATTTCCATTGCATAACAAATCTCTTTGTAGATTTCTCTTTAATATACCTTGCATGTTGCCATTTGCAGAAGCATTGTCTACTGTAAGAGAAAATATTTTCTTCTCTATACCCCATTCTTTTAACAACTCAACAAGCTTCATCACTATGACAATTCCAGAATAAGTTGGTGGAAAAGCACAACAATATCTTACTTTTCAATTTCCAATTAATATCAATGTAGTGGGCTGTCAAACAAATATAACCTTCTATGATAATTGCCTGCCAAAGATATGTAGTCAAACATATATTACTAGGAATCTGAGTCAACTCCATCTTAAGCTGCTTTTTTTTCCTTCTCAAACAGCTTGTAACAATCTAATGATGTTGTGTTCTGAAACCAGTATTTGATATATGCATTTGCATAAGTAAAAGCATCTCTAATCCTCTGTACTCAACAAACAAGACGTCTTAGAGTAGAAGTTTCATCTTTGTGCAAATCCATGTGATAGATATTACAACAATGATTGCATCACACGTCTTCTTTACCATCAGATCCATTTTCCCCAATAATTGTTAAAATTTTCCAACAATCAGACGTCAAACGTCTTTTACGATCTTTTTTGGTTTGGTGTTGGAATTTTCATGAGGTAATGATTCATCATCTCCAAGATTATCTAGATCATCTTCAGAATCATTGTTGAGATCACTTATATATGCAGAATTGAAATCTATGATCGTGAAAAAGTAAGAAGATTTATTAGTAACTAGTTGTGACCCATCATTCGGGCGGAATTTGTATCATGCAAATCAATTTATTAACTTAGATAATAAACATTCATTTTGTGAAAAAAAGTTGAGTTTGACTGTACATAAAATAGAAGTAAACTTTTATTATTTATTTGAAATTTTGGATTATATATTTGAAAATTGTACATTTATTTCATCAATTATTTATTTGCATATAATATATGTAGGTGAACATGAGTAGATCCTTGAAAATAATATTAAGAAATACATATCGTATTTGAGTAGTTCATTTAACGTTAAATTTGGAAGTGATTCTACATTTTCATTAAGGAGTAACATGTCGACCCCCATAAAATCTCCACCTTTTTCAACATTACGGGCTTACCAAAAGTCTAAAAGCCTTGCAATAATATGTAGAGAACTTCGAGCAGCTTTCAATTCCGAGAAAGGTAGGTGGAAAGTTTTCATCTTGGTTAATTTTGTGGAAATTTGAGAGAGTTATATTGTAATGAGTGACTATACCATTTGGAATACCAAATGATCTATTTATAAGTGAAGAGTAGAGTGGAGTTCCATTTTGTTGAAAGTTAAAACTATGTAGTGGAGAGTTAAGATAATGTAGTGGAGAATTAAGACAATGTAGTGGAGGATTAAGATTAGCAATTTATATGTATTTTAAATAGGTATGAATTTATTCAATTGTTTGGGTATATGAAGAGCCAAATATGTGGGTTAAAATATAAATAGAGCTCTAATTACATTTATAGTTTTATACTTCACATTCTAATGTTCTAATTCATTTTTGTGACACTAAACTCATTTTTTGTATAGTCATATAATATGTATTTTCATTATATATATATATATATATATATATTTATATATTAAATATTGATTTTTTGTTTTAGTGTATGTTTTGGATTTTTTGTTCGTAATTGAGGTGTAGATTAGTTTTGTGTTTGTGGTTTTAAATTAAATATGGTAATTTAAATGATTTTTAAAAAATTAAGACGTAGATTTATTTTATATTTGTAGTTTTAAATTAAAATATCTTATACATTAAAGCGGAAGAAACTTTCATTTTGGACGTGTTATAAACNAGGGCATTGTTGAAAAAAAATGAAGTGATGATGTAACTTTAAAAGAAAATAGCACATTTTACTTTTATATATATATATATATATATTTATTTATATATATATATATATATTAC